>BLQM01000076.1:34906-51743 GCA_012489335.1 Triparma laevis f. inornata
GGGGGGGCTGAGGGGGCTAAGATTCGGGGTATTTCGCGAATGTATGTATGGAGCGACTTGAGACGGCAGGGGGTTCATCAGTAGTAGGGCAGAAGAGAGAAGAAGGACGACGAGAAAGGATCCGTCTGTTTATCGGGAGGGGAAACTGGTACTTACCCATCCCGCCAACATCCAGCGACCGGCCCCACCGCTAAGTTTGGGGTTGTTTAGTGACATCTTATCAGACTCTTCCTTGAGCCCGAACTCGGATCCCATGGTAGATGGTGATTTTATGATTTTGTTTTAGGCAAAAGTTGGTCCTCAAAAATTGTCATTTCAACAAGATTTTCAGTTTCTCAATCGACCGCTTTCACCCCGCAAAATAAAACCCCAGATAACCACGATACATTTATCCTCATAAATCAACCTCGCGTCACTCCTGCCCCCCCGCTTCATTCCCTCCCAGAATTACCCGAATCTTGATTGCGATCGCCCCCCATGGCCGCTCTCCCCCTGCTTGCCACGATGCCTCCGCCCGCGCTGCAGCAGGCCGTGTCGACCGATCTGGGCGGTCCAGAGCTGCTGGACCTGTGCAAGCTCGCGCAGGAGCACCCGCCGCTTGGCGATGTTGGCGGATTCGATAGGGACGGTGAGGATGGGTCTAGATTGCGAACGTTTGGTGCAGTGAAATTTGTGTGGCTAACTCGTTTCTCTAATTTTTGCAGGCTTTCCTACGGAGACGCAGGTTGTTAGTGGTGGGCCGACCGTTTCGTCCACGTTCCTGCCCCGCAGCTGGGACATCATCCTGCAGCGTGCCAGGGCTTTGGAGGACAGGAGGTGAGCGCGAGCGTGAGGCGAAGCCCAGCGAGGACGAAGCCCAGCGGGAGTGAAACCCAGCGAGGGGCGAAGCCCAGCGAGGAGCGAAACGACGAGCATTATTCTAAACTAACTCGTCGCAGGTTCAGGGGCGAGCTCTTCAAGGCGGACGAGGACGGCATGACCGTTTTGAATTTCGCGTTGTGTTGGAACGGTCCGATTGCGCTTGTGGAGCTGATACTGAGCAAGTGTCGGGTTAAGGCTCCGAAGCATACGAATGAGGCGGGGCAGCATATATTGCAAATGAGGTGAGTGATTCATCACGATATAAAATAGTGTAGAGTAGGTAAATACGTAAATACTAAAACACCACCACTTCACAGGAGCGCCGCCGGATGGCTACCCCTCCACCTCGCCGCGGCGACTTGCTTGGACCTGAACGTGATCAAGGCCGTGATACGCCACTACCCCGAGGCCCTCCGCGACTCGTGCAACGCCGGAACTCCGCTCGACTTGGCCAAGTCCATGGGCATCGACAGGAGCAACAACGCGGAGATCATCGAGCTGCTGGAGAACTGCCGCGCCTGCTTTGAGAACCAGGACCTGGTGGGTCTGCTGCAGCACTGCGCGTCCGAGGATTTGCTGTCCCTGACCAAGAAGGTGAGGCGAGGCGCTGCGAGGATGAAGCCCAGCGACGAGCGAAGCGACGAGCTGGGAGTGCGATATTTCGCCACTACGAGCATTAAGAACATTAAGAACATTAAGAACATTAAGAACATTATAAACTAACTCGTCGCAGTTCGACTGGGATGCGTGCGTCAAGCGCGTGAGGTGGGGGTTGATGAACCCCGCCATCAGGTTCATGGACGAGGTCACCAAGACCGATGCGTCCGGCTGGACGCCCCTCGCCCACGCCATCAAGTGGCAGGGCCCGTCTGACCTGATTACGCTGATTCTGCACAAGTGCGAAAGCGACATAGACAAAAAGAGGCTGCTGAGCATGAAGGACAACGAAGGGTTCCAGGCCCTGCACTTGGCCGCAGCCCACTACGACGACATCGTGGTGGTCAGAAGTTTCATCGTGGATTATCCCATTGCCCTGCAAGTGACCAGCGACGACGGGAGGACGCCCTTGGATTTAGCGAGGGGGACGAATAGGTGAGGAGGGCAGTGAGGAGGGGGTGGCGACGACGGGGCGAGGAGGGCAGCGAGGAGCGAACGAGGAGGGCAGCAAGAAGCGAAGCGGAGCGACGAGTTGCTTCTTCGCTCTACTCTTGCACTATAAGAACATTCTATACTAACTTGTCGCTTCGCTCCTCGCATTTCAGCCAACGCGCGACCCACGCCGAGATTGTGTCGCTCGTGGACTGCTGCACCACCGCCAAGGACGAGTACGAGGTGAAGAAGCTCTGCGGAGCGATAGACCCCACTTACGCGCATTTGAGGGATAGTCTGCAGGCCGCGGTTACCTGCCGCGATTGCGATAAGATCGATGAGAGCATCGCGCTGTTGCAGGTATGAAGTCGCGACGAGCGAAGTGAGGAGCTGGGAATACGATACTAGCGCGAGTACTGAGGCAAAACGCAGTAGGTTTAGTCTAAATGCGCAAGGGTCTTTCTTCGCTACGTGATTCTGACGAGTTACTGCGAGGAGCGAAGCGACGAGTAAAGTAGAGAACGCGTTGTCTATGAACTCAGAGCGAAGCAACGAGTAAAGTAGTAACACGTTGTCTATGAACTCGTCGCTTCGCTCCTCGCCGGGAATACGAAAACTTGCAAGCCTCTTTCTTCGCTACGTGATTCTAACTCGTTAATGCCAATCTTCACTCGACTCGCTACGCTCGTCGCAGGCCATCAGGCTGGGGGGTGACCCTCTCGTTGGCGAGGCCAAGATTTTGGCGGAGGAGCTCAGGCCCCAACAGGCCTTCCGAAAACTGCAACGACAAGTCTCCGAGAAGAACAGGGTCGTCATGGAGCTCACGGACCAGCTCGACGCGACCGTCTGCGTCGTCTGCATGGTAAATCAGAGGTCCACTGTCATCATGGAGTGCGCCCACCTCGTCTGCTGCCCCACGTGCGCAAACAAACTGACTTCGTGCCCCATCTGCAGAGGAAAAATCTCCCGAAAAATCAACACGAAAGGCTGATGATGGTGGTAATTAAATTATATTTTGAGTGGAAGGAATATAGAATACGAGATTAGATTTGACGACGACGACATTACAAGAAAGAAATATAAAATCAAATTTGCTTTTTGAAAAATATTCTCTTAAACAAATTAATATGCATTTCTTCGCTCCTCTTTCCCTCTCTCCCTCTCTCACGCAATTACTCTTTAAGGAATTGGTTCGGCCAATTCTCACTGTTCAAGAACGGATACTCTCCTTTCAGCACAATCACTTTTGTCCCTTTCGCCGCCTGCGACGAGCGTAGCGAGTCGCACGAAGGTTGGCGTCGACGAGTTAGAATAGCGAAGCGAAGAAAGAAGCGTGTGCGTTTAGACCAAAGCTACGAGCGCAGTCGAAGTACGAGCGCTAGTATCGTATTCATAGCGAGGAGCGATATTGAGTTCGTAACTCGTCGCTACTCTCCTCGCAGTTTCTCACCTTTGCAGTAAAAGACGGCGAGGTTCTCCACCGCCATACACGTCATCGGGTCGTCCTTTCCGAGGAAGCGCTCCATTCCCGCGATGGCTTTTTTGACGAGCTCGATGCCCTTCGAGAAATTACCCAACTGGCCGAATTGCTGAGACGAGCGTAGCGACGAGCATGAAGATTGACGTTAATGAATTAGAATTACGTAACTATGAAAGCAGCGTGGGCGTTTAAACTAAGGCTACCGGTTCAGCCGGATTACGAGTGCAAATATCGTGTTCACAGCTTACCGCTTCACTCATCGCGCCTTCTCACCTGAGCTAAGTTCATCGTGATTTTTAGCGTCTCGGGGTTGGTTTCGCCCAGCGTTATTTCGGCGATTGTTAACGCCTTTTCGCCAAGTTCGATGACTTTCTCAATTTCTCCAGAGACGAGGCAAGAATTGGCGAGGTTGGCCAGCGCCCCCATGGTCAAGAAGTGCTACGACGAGTTAGTTTAGAGTTAGTTTAGCGTGTTTTTAATGCTCGTCGCTCCGCCTCATTGTAACTCCCGTAGTCCTCCCATTCCCAGCTCGTCGCTTCGCTTCTCACCTCCTCCCCTTTGAGGTCTAAACTGCCTTCGTACACCTTCAAGAATTAGACCTTGGCCAATTCCGGCTCGGGGGTTCGACTTATCATATTGTGCACCGATGCAATTCGCGTGCTCGAACGACACATTGTGGTCTTCTCCGAGGAGTTTCTCGTAACCTTTCCTCGCTCTAAGAAAACACGGAATAAAGTCCTGCGGCGAATCAATTCCAACACATGCTTCGGCAAGAGCGAAAACCGCGTCGAGCACTTCCTCTTCGGGTATGTCACCGACCTCGTGCGCCTTCTCGAGCAACGGTAGAAGGGTTTTGTATATATGAGAGTTTTCAAGGCGTCGTCGGCCATGAGCTCTTTGTGGCACAGAGTTTGGATTGTTCGTCGCCGCGAAGGATGGTGAGAATGAAGGCGTTGACGGTCTCGGGGTAGTTGCCGATGGAGGAGCCGAGCTGAGAGTAAAGCTCGATGTAGCGGAAGCGCGTAGCTGAGGAGCAGCGAGCGAAGCAAGCCGAGGAGCGAAGCGACTAGTTAGAATGTTAGTGGGTAATAGTGTGGACAGAGATCGAAGTCCTCACCTTCGTCGCTGCCTTCGCGGTTCGCTTTGAGTAGATTACGAAGCTCAGATTTCTCCATTAGTACGAGCGCTTGAGCTTCGAGGTGGTGTCTTTTGATGGCGGCCTTCAACTCCTTCACCGACATGTTGTCGATGGAGAGCTGACCAAGGTCGACAAGGTGGTTTTTGGTGGTGTTTGAGAGCGTGAAGGGGGATAAGTGGTGTGGGAGAGTGGGATCGGGGCAGCCAGTGGATTCGGACGGAGTGGGTTCAGAGTGCGACGGGTTCGGACGGGGATTGACTATATTTCATTTTGGGGACGTCTAGTGTTAAGGGGGTTTGAGGGGGATTGGTGGGGCAGAAGTGGACGTAGAAAGGGTAACAGACTTTGGGGTTGCGTGTGGGACGGTGAATCGACGAGACTGAAATTTGAAGGAAGAAAATCTGGAAAAGTTTAGCAGCGAAATTCTCAAAATCTACCGATCATGATGTCCAAGTCTGTAGCCCTTGAAGCTAATGAGGGTCACGAGAGCCGAGAAATGAGTGAGGAGAAGGGAGAGGGGGGCGAGGAGGATGAGGATGAGGAGGGGACATTCAAGGCCGCGGCGGCGGAGAGCTTGACGATTTCGACGGTGGTTTCCACTGTCCTTGCGACGATTGATCAGTTCATGTTCACGGACGACTTCAAGAGATTATTTGTTGGCCTCGTTCGGTGGGATACGTTGATGACGCTGAGGTTGGCGACGCAGGCGTGGAAGCGCGTTGTGGAGGCGTTCATTTACGAGGATGTGAGGAGCGGCAAGTTGATTGTTCACGATGGGAAGGATTTAAGTGGAATGAATTGGGAAGCTCTAGATGAGAGACGTAAGCGCGTAACGCGGGTGATAATCCTTCCAAATATTAAGGTCGGAGACTTCGCCTGCAACTTCGCCATCAATCTCGTCATTGTAGAAAATCCCCGAGGGCATTGAGATTATCGGTATAGGTGCCTTCGATGAATGCCGTAGTTTAAGTACCATTTCATTCCCGACAACGTTAACATCAATTGATTGGAACGCCTTCGCTGATTGTTTCAGTCTAGAAAATGTCGATCTCCTCCACACAAACCTTCAAGAATTAGAGGAATGGGCCTTTTACCAATTCTCAGAACTAAAATCGGTGACGATCCCCGACTCGTATTTAACGCTTGGTGCGCACGTCTTCACCGGATGCTCCAAACCAGTCCCCTCAAACATTGACGTTGACGTTGGCTACAACGACGAGACAATCGCCTACCTCCGCTTATAACTGGGTTACGATAACGGCGTCGACGACAGTGATAGCGATGGAGGCTGGAGCGACAACGATTATAAACAAAACAGAGAGTGTTCATCAAAAAGAAAATTCGTTTCATACGTTTTAAAACATCTCCACCCCAACTTCTTAATATTAAACGTAATAAAACGAATTTGCTTTTAAATGAAAATACCCTCTCTGTTTAACCCTCAATCGCCGTCGCTCCAGCCTCCGTCGCTATCGCTGTCATAGATGGGGACATAGTCGACACCGTTGGGCGCGGCGACCACGTTGCCGGCGGACTTGTTGGGAACCACGCAGGAACACCGGATGTTTGGTTTTTTTGGCTTTTGTTGGTGTTGAATTGTTGCAAAGGAGGGAGAAGCTAGTACACAGCAGAGTCAAAACTGTGGATATGTAATAAAGAGTATTATAACGTTTATATTCAGAAAGCGTGGTTTGGTTTTTAATTGTGAAGATTCAGGGGTTAATTAATTTTGAAGGGAGCGGAGGTGGGCGACGACTTCGGAAGTTGCGTCTTTCTTGCCGCTGCTGACTAACATGACGTTGATGCTGGAGGGGAGTAGATTGGAGCAGCCGACAAAGACACCGCGACCAAGCTTTTGAAACGAGTCCGGGATTGTCATCGATTTTAGTTCTGAGCAACCTGCGAAGGCCCATGAATCTATGTATTGAAGGTTTGTGTGGAGGAGATCAACATTGTCTAGAATGGAGCAATTAATGAAGGCATGAAGGATGTTGGTAAAATCTTAAAATTAACAGATATGTTTTACAGCTTCTCCAATCGACGTTAACATCGTCAGGAAAGATACAGTAGTCAAACTACGGCAGCTACGGAAGGCAAAATGACCGATGCGCTCAACGCCATCGGGGATATCCACAACGACGAGATTGATGGCGTCGTCGCAGGCACACTTTCCGACATTCTTAATATTTAGAAGGAAGATCACCCGCGTTACGCGTTCACGTCTCACCTTTCGACCCTTAGCTTTTATCCAATCGTGAACAATCAGCGCGCCGCTCTTCAGGCCCTAGCCGATGATCGCGTCCGCCACGCCGTTCCACTCTTTGCTCAAAACGCGGAGCGCCATCAGTGTCTGCTCGTGGACGAAGGAAGCGAAAAGTCTCTCGAATTCGATTGCATGCATAAAGTCGTCAACCGGCACAGGGACAGTGGAAACCACCGTCGAAATCGGCAAACTCTCGGCCGGTGGGAGATCGAGAATCCCCTCCTCTTCCTCCTTCCCCTCGTCTCCCACTCCCCTCCTCCTACTCATATTTCGGCTCTCGTGGCCCTCACGATACTCGGAGTCTACAGATTTGGACATTGTGGTACGTGAGGTTCAAGAAATTGACTGCTAAACTTTATCAGATTTTCTTCCCTCAAATTTAAGTTTCGTCGATTCTACCGTCCCACACGCAACCCCAAAGCATATTATCCTTTCTGCGTACACTCATACCCTATCAATACCCCCTCAGCACCATCATCACTCCCATACTTCCCCAAAAATGAAAGCAAGCCCAACCTGGAAGTCTCAGCGTCTCGAGACGACTCCAATGGCAGCCCCTCGCTCCACGCCTCCTAGGTCGAAGGACAGATGCGGCAACATCAAGCTCGTAGAAATAATCGAGACTCGAAGAGTCCCCTCTAGTCGCGCCACCTTCTCCCACAAGTACCAAAAGGGCCGATTCCTCGGCAAAGGAGGTTTCGTCAAGGTCTACCTCGCCACCTCCGTAGACAGCAACAAAAGGTACGCAATCAAGATCGTCCCCAAGGCGAAGCTGGTGAAGTCCTGCGCCCGCCGTCATCGATGGCACCCGCTACATGCACACCAACAACGTTATCCACCGCGACCTCAAGCTAGGCAACCTCTTCATCGACCATCACTGAGCATCAAAATCAGCGACTTTGGCCTCGCGACCAGGCTCACACACAGCAGCGAGCGCAGACACACCAAGTGTGGAACTCCCAATTAAACTGCCCCCGAGATCATAGACCGCCTTTTCCTTCGAAAGGGCGGCCACTCCTTCCAGGTTGACATCTGGAGTATTGGAGGTGAGCAACGAAAAGAAACAGCATTTATTGTATTCTCCACCCCCACCCAAACTCTAACCCACCCTTCCTCCTCGGCAGTCATCATGTACACATTACTGGTCGGAAAGTGCCCTTACGAGGGCAAGAACGTCAAGTCCACCTACAAACGCATCATCGCCAACGTCTACACCTTCCCCGACCACGTCTCCATCTCCGAGCGCGCCAAGGACCTCATCAGGAGCGTGCTTCAATCGAAGCCGAAGATGAGGCCGACGTTTGATCAGGTGCACAACCATGAGTTCTTTACTGCGAATGATGTTAAGATTCCACTCAGTTTGCCGCAGAGCAGCACACTGTTGAGCAGCCCAGGTGGAGGTGAGCAAACGACGACAACGAGGAGCGAAGCGACGAGGATGCGTCGCTCTTGCTCCTGCTCATCACATTAAGAAAATCTGAACTAACTCGTCGCTTCACTCCTCGCCTCGCTTCGCTCCCCGACAGGATCAACAGCAATAATTGAATACCTCTGCATCCGGCAGAGAACCGAAGACAGCTACTACGAGTTGGACGACATCGTCGCCAGGGGTCGCGAAATCATCGCCGAGCGTGACGAAGAAGTCTCGGCGTTAAGAGCAATGGTCGCCGAGCGTGACGAAGAGGTCGCGGTGCTAGAATTTTTATGATTTCAAAAACGTTAACTCCAAATTTTCTTAAAAGTTACATTTCCGTTTCAATTTAATTCTCTATCTCTACAGCTTTTGACGCTTGCTGGGAGGGGGGCTGAGATTGGCGGCTTCGCTCAGGAGGGCGACGATTTCGACTTGGCTGTGTTTCTTGGCGATTTCGAGAGGGGTGTTTCCGTTTTTATCCGCCTTGTACACGTCGATCCCATCTGCGTTCAGCAACAACTTCACGACCTCGGCTTTCCTCATCCACGAAGCGACGTATAAGCTCGTACAACCATTGTTTCTCGCCTTATTGACGTCGATCCCTTCTGCGTTCAGCAACAGCTTCACGATCTTAACGTTCCCAACCTCCGAGGCGACGTATAAGCTTGTGCAACCGTTGTCCTTTGCCTTTTCAACGTTGATTCCCTTCGCAGCCAACAACAACTCCACAACATCCGCGTTCTCAACCTCCGAGTCGACGTATAAGCTCGTGTAACCACCATCCACCACCTTATTAACGTCGATTCCCGTCGCAGCCAACAGCAGCTTCACGATCTCCGCGTTCCCAAACTTCGAGGCGACGTACAAGCTTGTGCAACCATTATTCCTCGCCTTATTAACCTTGACTCTGTCATCCGCCAACAACAGCTTCACGACCTCCGCTTTCCTTTACCCTGAGGCGATGTATAAGCTCGTGTAACCACCATTCCTTGCTATATTAACGTCGATCCCATTCAACGAAGCGTCGTACAGCAGCCGAGACATGTTCGTCACACTCGATTTCACCCGACTACTAATCGAACCGTACTCCCCCTTCAACGCAACCCTATTCTCAACCTTAAACCATTTCCTCACTCTCGCCTCGAACTCGGCGTTCCACTTGAGCTGTTTCTTCTGTCTGCTAACACCGTCTCGAAAGTCTTTCGATATCTACGCGGCACTCCAAAGATCCTCGTTGTCTCCGAAATACGTGCAGATGTTACTTGCCGAGTTCGTTCAGGACGTGTGTACGTTGAAGGTGCTGAGGTTGGCAACGAAGGAGTGGAATCGTTTGGTGGAGGAGGAGATCATTATTCATAATGGGAAGAACAGATGTTTGCGTAAGGAAGAGGAGGTGAACGATTTGGGGGCAAGGCGTGAGCCGGTGAAGCGGGTGGTCTTCTATCCAAATATTACGAAGGTCGGAGAGTTCGCCTGCCACTTCGCCATCAATCTCGTCGTTGTTGATATTCCCGAGGGCGTTACGAGCATCAGTGATCATACCTTCTGTTGGTGCAAGAGTTTGACTCGCGTATCTTTCCCGACGACATTAACATCAATTGGCGAATCCGCCTTCTATCATTGCGACAGTCTGGACAATGTCGATCTCCTCCACACAAACCTTCAAGAATTAGGCGAATATGCCTTAGGATTTTGCATAAACCTTACATCGATGACTGTCCCAGACTCCTCCCCGGACTCGCTTCAAACTGGTGAAGCCGTTTTCTGGTTTTGCTCCAAGCTAGTCCCCTCCATCGACATTTGCAAAAAAACGAACGATGCAACAAAAGAAGTCATCACCCACCTCCGCATCCATTACTGCACAAAAGTTTGGGAGGCAGAACCTGATGAGGTTTGGGCAAAGAAAATGGAAAGCATGGCATGCGGAATCATCAAAGCCTCGAAAAAGTAATCTATCAAAACCTCCCAAATTTTGGTTTAGGGAGGGGGGTTTCAAGGAGGGAGAAGAGCAGTAGTAGAATTAACGGAACAATATTCTTAATGTAAAACGTTAGCTATTTTTGACAATCCCTCCTCCCAATCGTTACAACCTCCCTCCACATCCCTCCACATCCCTCCTCATGTAACAACGCACTTCTCCCCCTCGTCCCCCCCGAAAACGGCCTCCGGCAGCTCACAGCTCCCAAACCAATTGCTCCTCAGCGCCTCGTCCGCCGAGATCCTCGTATCTGGGTTGCTGTCAAGCATCCTCTTGATGAGTCTTTTGGCCTCCTCACTAACCCTTCCCCAGTCCTCCTCCGGGAAAAGCACCCTGGCCCTCTTGTTGCTCTCCACCAGCTCCTTCTCGCTCTCTCCGTAGAACGGCTCGTACCCGCAGAGCACGGTGTACATGACGACGCCGGTACTAAAAATATCGACGTTGTTGCCGTACCCGACGTTCTTCCCTGCTCGGAGAATTTCAGGCGCGACGTAGCCCGGCGTTCCGCACCTGCCCAGCAGCAGCCCATCCTTCCCGACGAAGTTCGCCATGCCGTAGTCCCCTAGCTTGAGAAAAACGTCTCCGCCCTCCGTCCCCTGCGATGAGCGAAGCGAGTCGTATGAAGATTGGTGATAACGTGTTAGAAACGAGAAGCGACGAAAGCGGTGTCGATGTTGGGACTGACTCTACTTGCACAGTACATCTATAACGGTAAAGCGGCGCATTATTAGCTCGTCGTTTTGCTCCTCGCAGGTTCGCACGCACCTCCACTTCCCCCCCGTCCCCTCCCTCCCCTCCGTCCACCACCATCAAATTTGCAAGCTTTATGTCCCTGTGCACGATGCCCACGCTCTGCATGCCCCTGACCGCCAACAAAATGTTGTAAACGTAGTCCGCCGCCTCCAGCTCGCTTAGGGTCGACCTCAACTGCAGCAGCTGGAACATGTCACTGGTCTCCGATTCAACGAATTCCATCTCAATAACCAGGTGCTTGAACGTCTCGAAAACCCCCAACAGCTTAACAAACACCCCAGGAAAGTAGCTGGGATGGTGGCACATACTATACGTCAGCGCCGTCTGAATGGTGAGCTCCCTCACCAGCGTATCCTTCCTTTCCCTCCCCTCTTCGACTCTCTTCCAGAATTCCTCCTTGTCGATGACCTTCACCGCCACCATGTTCTCCGTCTTTTCCTCCTCTCCCTTCCTCAGCGTCTTTCTCACGTGGGCGAATCTCCCCTCCCCCAAAACTCCGCCCTCGCCCATTCCCAAATCCCACAAATCCTCCACCCCTAATCCCCCCGCCCTCTCGATGCACCTGACGATCCTGCGACGAGCGTAGCGAGTCGCGTGAAAGTTGCTTTAATTTGTTAGAAATGCGTGTCGATGATAGTGGCGTCGTTACTATGCTTGAAGCTATCAGGCAGACGAATTTCGACCGTAAATATTGTACTCCTAGCTCGTCGTTGGACTTCGTCCTCGCAGTGACTCACCACTCCTTCCTGCCGCCATCTCCGCACTTTACGAAAATTGTCACGACCTCGCTCGAAGTGTGGGGCCTGGTGTAGAAGCTGAGGTTGAAGCTGACTTCGTCAACGTGAACGATCTTGCTGTTCTCCAAGCAAGCGTACCCCAACGGGATGACATCGTTGGAGTTTCCGGTGGAAAGGACGCTGGTGTACTGCGTGTACTCGTAGAGGTAATTCC
Source organism: Triparma laevis f. inornata (assembly GCA_012489335.1). Classification (NCBI taxonomy): domain Eukaryota; class Bolidophyceae; order Parmales; family Triparmaceae; genus Triparma; species Triparma laevis. The sequence goes on from BLQM01000076.1 coordinate 46,834, forward strand.
CGTAAATATTCAGGAACCGCGACTGCATGTTGTTCTTGACTGGCGTCTTGACTCCGCAGTCGATGTTATTTACTTGGCTGATGTAAACGTGTCCGAGGCTGCGAGCGAAGCGTGAGCGTGCGTGAGCGTGCGTGAGCGTGCGTGAGCGTGGGTGAGCGTGGGTGAAGCGAGTTGTGTTAGTACAAGGATAATCAGCAATTTATTCAAGCTCGTCGCTTCGCTCCTCGTCTCTCTCTCATACCTCAAAACCTCGAAGGGACTGAAAGTAGCCGACGACACCGCCCCCAACGAAGTCGCCACCGAAGTCGTCATTCCACTCCCCTCGCCCTCCGTGTAAAATCCGTACTCGTCGTCGTTATTATTGGCGTCGTGGGTGTGCTTGATCCCACCGCCACCCACATCTACCCCCCCCACGCCCTCTCCCTCCTCGAGGTGCTGCACCTTGCCCTTCTGCACCATCTTGAAGACCATCGGGCAGTTGGCCCCGCACCTGCTGATCACGGCGGGGATGATGAAGTTGTGCGTTCTAGACGAGTTGGTATTCGGCCGGCTACGGGTGGGGCTGCCTTTCAGCGGCGGAACTCCCCCTCCGGACCAGCTGTCGGTGTCTTCCAAGGGCAGCAGCAAGGGATAACTATTCGTGCTGCTGTTGAGGAGTGTCGGGTAGTCTTCGTCGAGGGATTGCAGAGAGGAGGAGAACGATGTGTAGGAGGTGGAGTGTCCGAGGCTGCGAGCGAGCGAAGCGAAGCGAGCTGTGTTAGTGGTGGAGATAGTGAAAGCGAGGAGTGGAGCGAAACCTGTGAGGAGCGAAGCGACGATGTAATTCCTATTCTCTCCTAGAAATGCTTGAGCGAGCAGAGAGGTAAAGGCAGCGGAAAACGAGGAGCGGAGTGGAGCCCGTGAGGAGCGAAGCGACAATGCGTTCTATTGTGGTGGAAGCGAAACGCATAACTTCATTCCTCATCCTTGCTACCGCTCGCAGAGAGGTAAAGGCAGTGGAAAAATAGTCGCTTCGCTCCTCGCTACCGCTCGCAGAGAGGTAAAGGCAGTGGAAAAATCGTCGCTTCGCTCCTCGCTGTCGCTCGCCGTGCTAGTGATGGAGATAGTGAAAACTAGGACCGCTCAACTCGTCCATCTCAACTCATAGTAGTCCTCGGCTCGCTACGCTCGCTGTCTCTGCGCCGCTTACCCTGTGTGCAAATTATTATTGCTGTTGCTACCGAAGAAATGCTCCTTAACCGAATTATTGCTCCCACTTCGACTCGATACACTCCCAGGACTGCTCGTGTTGCCCACTCCGTGCGCCCCGAAGTAGTGTCCGAACTTGTTGGACTGGTGGACACTGCTCTCCTCTCCCAAGAAGGCGCTCGCGCTGTCTTGGGCGAACTTGGACGAGTTGTGAAACTCGGTGAACGCGGTCCTCATGTGCTTCGTCGGGGGAGGAACGTTCATGGGGCTGGTGGGCGTGCTCGTACTGCTCTGCTGCGGGCTCACTGGCGCGCTTGTATTTCCTGTCCTCCTCGTATCGTCCAATTCCTCCTCCCCCTTCTCCCCCTTCCCCTTCCCCTTCTCAAAAACCATCGCGCTCTGTATTTCGCTCGGCCCGCCCCCCCCACCTGCCTCCTTGTTGCCCGCGAACAGCGCCTCGAACAGCGTCCCTCCACGCACTTTCCCCTCCCCGGCAACGTTGACGCCTGCGCTCGCGTGTTAGAGTTGTTTATTGAATGGGGACGAGTCTCGCTCGTCAGAAGCTATCAGAACTAAGGATGTTGTTCTTGCTCTTAATCTTGTTCGTCTCGCAAGACTCGCTATCACCGCAACAAAACTACAAATCCCACATAACCTGTTCTCACCTGATAAATCCGATATTTCCGATAAGTTCTCCCCGCTGACTGCCGCGGACTTGCTGTAGAGGTGGCCGGATTTCGGAGTGATCAATTCGTTCTCGAGCTTCTTGAGCTGGGATTCGTCGAATTCGCTCGACGAGTCCGAGTCCCCATCCGAGTCACTGTCATCGTTAAGTTCAGGGTTAAAATGTATGACGGAGGGGTTGTTACCAGAGGCGGACGAAGCTGTGCAAAAATTGGGTTAGGGTTAGAGCACGCCATCAAAATTGTTAAAATTGTTGTCGTCGCCCCCCCCACTCACCTATTAACGGAGGAGATATTGGAGGATCCGGAGGAAGCATGACATCGTCGTTTTTGTCCAAACTCTGCTGCGACCAACCAGCGAAAATATCGATTTCCTCCACTTCCTCCTCCCCCCCACCATCCGCAACGACCTCAACCACCTCCTTCTCAACATGCTCTACTTCTCTTAAATGCTGAGCCAACGCCCCGATGCCGTCGAAGCTCTTGACGGAGCTACTCTGGTGCAACGATTTATCCAGATCGTCAGAGGCGGAGGAGTTCGACCGTTTCGAACCCCCGCCGCCTCCACCCGGCCGGGTCAGGAAGTTCTCAATCCGAGTCACAAAGCCCCCCTGCGACGACGAGTTAGAAACGAGAAGCGACAAGTGCGCGGCGGAGACCACGAGGAGCGAAGCGACGAGTTGCATACTGTCTTCTAGCTCGTCGCTTTGCTCCTCGTTGTCGTCGTTCGCGCCTCACTCGTACCTTCTTCACCGGCCTAGGACCCAAGCCTGCCATCTCCCCCAAGTCGCCCTCCCCATCGCCGCTCTTTCTCCTCTCCCTCTCGGCCCGCTTCTTCTTCTCCACCTTTGTCCGCCTATTATTGCCACCGCCGCTGCCATTACTACTGCTAATACCTTCCTCCCCATCGTCGCCATCGTCATCGTCATCGCCAGAGCTCTCCGACCTCTTGGAGAACCTCCTGAGGAAGGTCTTGTAGTGCCCTGCGGATGAATTGGTTAGAGCTATGCTGTTGTCGAGCGCACGTCGACCCATTTCGTGTCCTTCAACACGAACGATTCAACGGTCGATTTCTTCAACTCCACCAAATGTCATTCACGGTCAGCCTACATAGCGCTCGTCATCCCCTTCATCACACCGCGCTCACCTTCCCACTTCTTCCCCCCGCTTCCGCTGCTTTCTCTGCCCCCTACAGCGGCGCCAACGGCAACGTCGGGCCTGACCTTCTCCTCACTCTTCTCGAGAGCGGCGGCAAGACCACTCATGATGCTAGTCCTTTTTCGGCCAGAACCGGGGACCTTTACGCTACGTTTGCGAAGTTAATCCGCACCGAAGTGTTAATTTAGAACAAATTTAAGCCCAATTGTGTACTGTAATCCTCCCTGGCCGCAATTTCGTCGTTTTTCTGCGCGAAACTGATTTCACAGACGAAAAAATTCACAGACTGACGAATTCCGTCAAAATCCTGGATCAAGATTCACCAACAAAGTATCCTCCAATGTCGGCCTGGATTCGCAGCTCCAAAGTGCGACACGTGCACGGCGCCGTGTCCACCCCCGAGAACTCGTATTCCGAGATCTCCCCGTACATCCCCGTCGGGGATTCCAATTTAATTGGCTCTTCCCCGTCTCATCTGGCATTTCTCCGCAGCGATAAAAACCTATCGCTCCTGCCTCTTACGAGCGTGGGCAAGTTAGGGGCTGCGGCCCTCCCCACCTTCCAGCACACCTCCGCTGTTGAGGCGTTTCAGGTAAGTCCTGCCTGTTCCGCTTCCCCGCCGATCAAGAAGATATACAACAGGATATGAGAACCTCGCCGTCGCCCCCAACCCCTGCGCTAACCAAGCGTTCCTCCCCCGTCGCTCCCCCGTCGCTCCCCAGTTCTCTCCCCACAAAAGCGATCACTTGGTTTCGCTGACGGGTTCTGGAACCGTGTCCATCTTTTCAACGGACACGGACAACACAAACCACAGGCCCATCAGTAGCTTCGAAAGTGGGGTTGCCAAGGTGAGGCCGCCGCCGCAAATGAGGCGACTGCAAATGAGCTCGTTTCGCCTCATTCACTTCATCCTCACAAAGCGCTCGCTCGATTTCTAGGCCTCAACTTTCGCCCACCACCCTACAGCCGCCAACATCGCGGCAGTTGCTGGCCACAGCTCCGTCTCCATCGTCGACCTCGAGGCCTCCTCCACCGCCCTTTCCGACACCTCTTACGCCGACGCTGTCACCTCTGCCTCCTGGTCCTACGACGGTTCCACCCTGTACACGTCGTGCAAGGATAACTCCGTCAAAATTTACGACCCTAGATCCGCAGAAACCTCAGCCACGGCCCTCGCGACCCCTCACAAGGGGACGAAGCCCCTTCAGGTGCTATCCCTCGGTAACAGTTCGAGCATCCTCACCATCGGCACCAGCCAGATGCGCGAGAGGGAGTTTGGCCTTTGGGACGTGCGCAAGGTGAGCCAAGCACAAGCAACCCAATCCCAAACCTCAACAACTAACTCTAACCCAAAAACCCCCACCACAGCTAAGCAACGCCCTCCAGCGCGAGAGGATGGGAACGTCTAACGGACTGATGACCCCGCTCTTCGACATCGACACGAACTTGCTGTTCCTCGCCGGAAAGGGCGACACCAACATCCGCATCTACGAGCTTTCCGCGAACCAGCTCCACCCCGTGCAGAACCTGTCCCCTGGAGGCCTCCCCCAGCGCTCCGTCTGCTTCGTGCCCAAGCGCGCCCTCGACGTAATGGACGTGGAGGTCGCAAGGATGCTCAAGCTGACCGACAAGGGAGTCGAGCAGATCCCCTTCAAGATTCCTCGTCGCGACAAGCACAAGTTCTGCGAAGAGTTGTTCCCCCTGAGCGCTGCCTACGAGAGCGCCATGGACGCCAAGTCGTACCTCGAGGGCAAGAACGCCGACCCTGTCCTGTCCTCCGTCGATCCCTCGGCCGGAGAAAAGAAGGAAGAAAAGGTCGTCGAAGAGGAAGAAGAAGAAGAGGAGGTAAGCCGACCCCCCGCCTTACTCCCCCCCCACCCT
>BLQM01000076.1:65916-105357 GCA_012489335.1 Triparma laevis f. inornata
CCTCATGGAACAACGCGCGCGCCAAGTTCTCGAAGAGGCCACCCTCAACCTCCCTCCCTCGCCCCCGCCCGTGGAAACGAGCGTCTACGAGGACGCCCTGCCGGACGAGAACGTTCTGCCAGACGAGGTGAGGCACTGTCGTTGTTTTAATACTATATAATATTTCCGTGCTAACTCGCTATTTCCACACACAGTACACGGAATCCGGCGGCTGTGTATCAAAAAACGAGGCAGTAGTAGGAGTGAGCCGACAAACGAGGAGGAGCATTCTCGGGGATCTTCCGGACAACGAGTAAGAACCAAGAAAAGAGATGCTGTAATTTTACAAAACAAATCTTCTAAACTATTATTTTCCCCTTTTCTTCTTCATCTTCGTCTTCTGGGTCCTCGCGCCCGCGACCAACGTTGCTGTCAATGGACCAAAGCGTAATTAGGAAACTCACGAGGGCAATGACTCCGCAGAAAATCATAATCGTGTCGTTGCCCATTGACTCCGAAAGAGGCTCGAACATGGTGGCGCCGAGGAACGCCCCGAGCTTCCCGGCGGCAGCGGAAACGCCGTTGAGTGTCGAGCGGCACTTTGGAGAATACGTCATCGAAGGCAGAACGAATGTCGTACTATTGGGACCGAAGTTGGCGAAGAAAAAGGTTCCGCCGTAGAGGAGCAAGAGGAGGACCTTCGTGTTCTTGATGGAGTTCCACCCAAAGCCAATGACGAAGTAGAGGACTGCCATCACGATGAAGCCCTGCGTTTTGGTGGGGGGGTTAGCCTTATTGTAGCGAGGGAGGTAGGAGGACGAAGCGACGAATTGTTTTTAAGCGCACCTGAGCTTGAATATATTTCGGCCCCAGTTTTCCAATGAAATACACCGACACAAAGTATCCGGGGAGGCTCAAGAGGTTGATAATAGTGGTGTCGACTGCCGTAGCCATGACGTCCTCAGAGTCGCCAAATGCCGCCGTCAGCACGACAGGCTGAAACAGAGTGTTCCCGTAGAAGAGAATGTCGAAGAGCAACCATGACCCGGCGGTTCCTACGAGCTGCGACGAGCGTGGCGAGAAGCATTAGCGAGGAGCGAAGCGACGAGTTAGTTAAGAATGGCTTTGCTCACATAATTAACGCATTCGCAGTTCCTCACCTTGCGGGCGAGGTTCGTTTCGCTTTTGATAGCGTTCCAAACGTCTCCTTTTTCCGCCTTGGCGGGGGAGAGGGTTTCGGCGGTGGTGTGGTCAGCCTTCTTCTCGTTCTTGTCCTCGTTCTTGTACTTCCGCCGCAAGTACATGAGGTAGAACGCAGGGAGGAAGCCAAACCCGAGAAGCAGCCTCCAGATCATGGTGTTGGAGGCTCCGAAAATCGCACCCAAGAGGAGGCAGAGGAGCGGAGGGATTAGATATCCAACTCCCTAGCGAGCTTGTGTTAGATGAGAATCAACGGTGAGTGATTAGTAAAGAACTAATTACCTGCATCGAGAAAACAAGCGCAACACTCTGCCCCCTATCCTTCTCATTCTTCGTACTACTACTCGCCATACTCGCCGCCAAAGGATAAACCCCTCCACACCCCACTCCAAGAACAAACCTCCAAACCGTGAGAACGGTAAAAATTGATATGGAGTTAGGAACCTCGAAGGAAAGAGCGGAGCCTAGGGATCCTGCGACGAGCCGCAGCGAGTCGCACGAACATTTGGTGTTAACGACGTTAGAATAGTATAGTCACAGAAAGTTTTGTGCGTTTAGACCAAACGCTATGCGAGTGCTAGCCTCAGTATTCAATGCGCTAACTTGTAATTCGTATTCCCAGAGTCGTCGCTGCACTCGCGTAAAGAGCTGAGTTGAGTGATCGTTCGTACCTATTAGTTGGGTTGTTATTGTCGCGGCCATGGCTGTGTCGAGGCCCATTATATCACCGAGGGAACCGAAGAGGAGTTGACCGCAGACCATTCCCGCGATCAAAGCGCTACTACAAGCTGCTTTTGCTCCTTCTGTTTCCTCTGACTCCCACGGGCTCCCTTGGGCCCCCATAATCTTTAAGGTGAGGGATATTGAAACAACGTTAAATGAAGTTGTTATGTTTGAGAGGAGAGCGATTTTTATTGAGGGTGTTAACCAGGGTGAAGGGGTGGGGGGTGTAGAGGAGGGGAGAGAGAGAGGCTCTCTCTCTTCTTCGGGGGGACATTCTAGGAGAGGTTGATGGTCGGTTTTGGGGTCGGTGTCGGAGTTGGGAGAGTTGGAACGAGAACTGCGGGAACTTGGAGAGGAGGGGGTTTTACCCCATGAGAATAAATCAGTCACTGTGGAGGGTTGGTTGGTTGATGAACGTTAATTTTTGTTGTTAGTTATTCGATACCGAGCATGACGCTGCTGGTGGGCTTGGTCGTCGTCTCTGGCTTCCGGAGTACTCGATGCTGAAGGTATCCGACCACAAATACTCCGAGGCAACACGAAGAAGAATTGGCGGTCCAGTATAAAAATCTTGATCTTTTCCGATTGAGCAAAAACACGATGAACAAGGCGGTGAGGAGCCTCGGAGGTGTCGGACATGCGTTTACCTGAACCAGCAGAATGCAACCAAGGACTCCGAGCAATCTCAGCTCCTTCAGGTGACTTTTTTGCAACCTGAGCTGGTATGTCAATAGGGTTGGAGTTCGGATTGTTCTTGATTGGCGCCATTTCCATATGGGGGGGTGTAAAGATTCGGGTGCGGAATGTATTGTGCAATCTGGGTTTGGGCGGGAGGGAATAAATAGGGTGATGGGGGGGGAAGAGTAGGGTGGGACTTTAGATGGGGAAGGGGTGAGAGAAGGGGTGGGTGGGGGCGTTGAGGGTGATGTTGACGAAGGGTGGAGAGGAGCAAGTGGGATGTAACTGTGGAGTCGAAACCCTGTTAAAATTATTGGACAAGTATTAAAACGAATACAAACGAAATGCTCGGGCTCCGTCGAACGCTATCCACCATCCGCGTGAAACAGTTTGACCACGTGTGTTTAGCAGTCACTGACATCGAGGCGTCGATAAGTTGGTACACAGCGTGTTTAGGCTTGAGGGTGAAGCACGTGAATTCCCCTCATTTCTATCCTACATGTAAAGAGTCGCCTGCTTTTTTAGTGGGGGAAGGGGTGGGGTTGCCGTTGCGTTATTGAGGGTTAAGGAGGAGGAGAGGATATTGGATCATAGAGGGGCGCATGTGGCTTTTAAATTGGAGGTGGGGGAGTGGGAGGAGGTACGAGGGGTTGTATGAGGAGAGAGCGACGAGGCTGAGCGAAGCGAGGATGTGACTGAACGAATGGGGACGAGCACCTTCGTTCTGACCCTTTAAATCCAAACTTCACGCGACTCGCTTCGCTTGTCGCTGCGCTCGTCGTCGTCGCAGGCTCGGGGAAAGTTAACAGAGATCTTGGAGAAGAACAAGGTGAAAGAAACTGGCAGGGTTGACGTGGAGTATTGCAATTACGGGATGCAGCAGAGTTTGTTTTTTCATGATCCAGACCTGAACGTGTTGGAGCTGACTTGTTGGAAGGAAAAAGAAAGACGTTAAAAAAAATTGTTTGATTAAAAGAGGCCAGAGGCCTTTAGATTACTCTCCAAGATGATCTCCTTGCAACTGCCCCACACGAAACTTATATTTGACGTATCGGTAGCGCAGGTGATGTGGACGAATACCTGCCGCTCAGGGTCTTCGTTGAAGGCGACGAACTTGTCGATGAAGTAGTTGACGCCTGAGTCGAAGTCGTTGGGTTTGCCGGAGTAGTCTGAGAAGTCGGTTTGGGCGGCAATGTCCGAGGTGCGGATTTTGTTGGCGAAGAGGTCCTTCTTATTCAGGAAGAGGAGGATGTCCGTTTTTTCAAAGTAGTTGTTGTCCAGAACGGAAGAGAAGAGATCGAGTGCTTCAGTCATGCGGTTCTTGCTGCGACGAGCGTAGCGAGGAGCATGAGGATTGGTGTTGGCGAGTTAGAAACGAGAAGCGACGAAAGCGGCTTGAGCGTTTAGACTAAACCGGTGTCGACATTGAGACTGGAGCTACTGGCAAACGCTGAATTTCGAACAGAGATATCACGTTCTCTCATCGTCGCTTCGCTCCTCGTGACTTCGCACCTCTTGTCCTCAGCCAGCATCTGGTCGAACTCGGACAGGCTGGCCACGAAGATAATGGCGGCAACGTCCTGCGAAGTGAGTGAGTGAGTGTGAAGAGTTAGGTTTTTGTTTTTGTTTGTATAGAAATATGACGAGTTTTTAGTTTTTTATTCTCACCTCGAAACAATCAAACCAAGTCTTCCGGAAGTAGCGCTGCCCGCCGACGTCGAACATCTCGAACTCAGCGCCGTCGATGATGTAGGAGTGGGAAATCACGCCCTCCGTTCTAACACGAGAGAGGAGGAGGTGGTGAGAGGGCACCTCGTAGTCCTGAGAAGATGCAATAGGTTGTGAACATGGGGGCGATTAACGTGTTAAAGATTTGAAGGCGAAGAGAGTGAAACGAGTTCGCGATTTGGGGTGTGCTCTCAGTCGCATTATTGCTGCCGATATAGTAAGCTCTGGAGTCTCCGCATGACGCTCCTCTAACGTTCGCCTAAAACAGAAGTCGTCGTAATCAGACAAATTGATCGCATTGAATATATCATCATCGAGCACATTCTCAACCCCAAAAATTTGGGAAGGGATCTTCTCACCTTGGAAACAATTTCATCGAAAGAGTTTAGGAAGGTATTGTGGCCGTCGATCGCGTCGGTCGAGGCTCTGCGGGACCACGCCTCCTTGAAGGCGGCGGATTTCCAGAGCAACTGCAGTTCGGTTTGGAGCGCCATACAGTGGTTGGCGTTGGTTTCGACGTTCTTGTCGTCAAAGTCAGAGAGGACGGAGTCGACGATTTTGTCGAAGGCTGCGAGCGAAGCGGACGGGCGAGCGAGGCGAACGTTAGAAGGGATGGTTGGGTTGACATTGGGATCGAAGACGATAGTTATGTTGTTTTTGTGCTCTCAGTCGCATTATTGCCGCCGCTCGAGTAATGTCTGGAGCCTCTGCATGACGCTCCTCTCACGTTCGCCTAAATCGGGAGTCGCCATAATAAGGTTCACTTTGGAGGTATTGAATATATCATCATCGAGCACGTCTCAATCGTCGTCGAATTCTACAGTCTCACCTACAACGTGGAGAGCATTTTACGTGGGAGGAGTTAGAGTTTGTTCGAGAGCGAGGCGAATTGTTTTGGACGTTTGAAGTGCGTGCTCTCTCAGCCGGTTAATTTTCGCCGCTCTAGTTTGTTCTGGAGTCTCCGCAGTGCGCTCCACTTACGTACGCCAAGGTACGGGAGGCGCTTTCAGATGAACCTGCATTGTCTTGGATATATCATCGTCGAGCACATCTCATTCGTCGTCGCTCTCGTTATTAATGCCTCACATTTACGCTCGCCAGCTGAAAGCAGTGCATTAACGCTCGCCTTGTCCTTGACGAAGTGGGCCAACGCCACGATCAGCATCGTGCAGTTGGCGCGGATGATGTCGCGGAGGCGAAGCAATTCAGCCGCGGATTGCGGTTTTCCGTGGAGGATGCGCATTTGCTTGAAGATGGTGGACTTCCCGGATTCGCCGCAGCCGAGGAGGAGGAGCTTGATCTGGCGTGGGGGAGGGGGGGAAGGAGTTATTAATGAAAGGGAACGAAGAGTTTGGGTGCGAGTGTCGATTAATTATGTTGGAGAATCTCAGTCGCATTATTGGAAACGCGATAGACGGAACTGGTTTCTCTTCATAACGCTCGTCTTAGGTCTGCCCAAGCGAGGCGTCGTCTTCAGTTGAGCTTCACAGATTAGGTTATGTCATCATCGAAACTCCTCATCGTATTTGACTTGCAGACAGCTTCAAAATTCGCCTCCTGTAAGTTCGACACTCACCTTCTCAGCATCGTTTTCCTTGCCATTCTTTTTCGGTTTCTGCTGTTTGGCGTCTATAGGATCGGGGGAGGACGTGCAAACACCCATCGAGAGATTATTTGGTTGGGGATGTAACGAGGCTTGCGATGGACGAGATCGCTTGTAATTTTCCTGGCGTATACGCAGTGTTATGAAATGGTACAAAGGGACTTGACTGTCGTAGTATCAAAGTGGTGGAGAATTTGTAGCACGGGTTGCCGTCCGTGTGTTGCGAAAATCGATGAAAACAAAATTTGATTTTTTCAGCAAGCCTCCCACATTTTGAGGAAAATTATTTCCATTGATAGAGCACGCTATTGTCACTATGAGTACAAAGGACCTCACGCAGAGCTTGAAGGAGCTCCAGGACGACGTGGACAGGTTCAAGCAGGCGCATAAAGTGGTGAGTGGGTGGAAATTGTAGATTGGGGAGGGTGACGGCGGGCGGCGGTAGTTTTTGGAGGATTGGTGGGGGAGATTGTGGCGGGGTAGTGGTTGAGTTGGGGGGTTTAGGACAGGATTTGGGAGGGATTGGGGGATGGGGAATATGGGGGGCGAGAATCGTTTGAGAAGAGTGCGTTTGGCTTGGCGCGGGGACGACGACACCTCCCCCCAACCCGAATGAGCTCTCGTGACCGTGAGCGCAGTGGAAATGCGTCGTTGAGCAGCCAATGAAGGAAGCTAACTAGATGTCTCTCTCCCCCCACTTCAGGAGCACGGGAAACGCGAAATGCTCGAAAAGGAGTACGCGGAGCTCACCGAGGAACTCGAAGGTTACGAGAAGGCCATGAGGCCCTCCGTCCTGCAGGCGAGGGAGAAGGAGGTCAGGGAGTGGAAAAACAAAAACGACGCCAGCTCGCTGGCGCTGGAGAGGGAGCACCAGGTGTTCAGCAAGATGGAGGTGGAGGGGACGAAGATGGGGAGGGAGTTTAGGTGAGTGGGAGTAATTCAACCGTCTCTTCAAAATCTAACACCTTCTCGAACGAACACACGCTCGCGCTCTCTTCGACTCAATAGGTTAGACGCCTTGATGGAGCCAATTGAAGAAAATGTGCTCGATGATGATATATTCAAAAGAAGTACTTGAGATCTGAATACGGCGACTCCCAATTGCAAATAGTACAAGGAGCGTCATGAAGAGACTCCAGACGCTTCTAGCGCGGCGGCAATAATGCGACTGAGAGCACACAAAAAACACTTCTGTCTTGTTCGCTTTGCATTCACTAAATAAATTATTTAACACAACAACGACTGCAACAAAATTACAGGGCGGAAAGCCAGAAACGCAACGCCACCCTCATGCACCTCCAGGAAGTCGCGAACTCCGATTGCGGGATCGTCGGGGGAGCAGGCACGAACGTCTCGACTCTACCGCTCGCTTTCGGACAGGAGAGTTGCATGTCAGCGCTCATCGCAGACATTCTCGAGGGACACCAGAAGAAGAACAACGGAGACGTGCAGGGGATGATGGAGAGGAAGGACAAGATGCTGGAGATGTGCGGGAAGATCGAGATTGCGACGGTTCGCGGGAAGGGGGTTACGATCTGATTGGAGTGAATGAATTTACACGAATTTACACGAATTACACGACATACATGTCAGCATCGAGGGCTACCGGATAGATCGATACGAAATTATAAAAACATAAAATTTACAAGAACAAAACATTTTAGTCTAGTCCTGGGTAGCTCGAAATTAGCGCTGCCAATCGTTCGCTGTTGCCGCTCCGCTCCCAACAAAGTTTGAAGTTATTCGCACAATCCTTCGTTTTCTTGTTATCTTTCCCAAGCTGCGCCTCATATCCCTCGAGCGCTCTCTGAAAAAGCGGCTCAGCTTTCCCATAGGACTGTATAAACGTATTAACAGTCACGGTACTCATTACGGTACCGAGCGTCATTGCGTAATTATTCCCAAACGTCTTCTCCCTCCCCTCCAAAGCTCTCTCGTAACACTCCAACGTCTTCTCGTAATTCCCCAACGCCCTATAAACTACTCCCAAATTATTCAAGGTGTCGAGCGTCTTCTTGTGATTTTCCCCTAACACCGTCGTCCTCCCCGCTAAACACCTTTCCAAAACTTCCTTCGCCTCCTCATACTCTCCGTTCTTCTTCAGCTAATCAGCAAGTGAGTTGAGCGTCTCCAAAGTTTCAACATTCTTCGCATCATCAAAATCCCTAACGTTATAACACGCCCTCCCTAAAGCTAAACAAGCGTCCAAGATCTCCAGCTTCCTCGGATCGCTCTTCTTCTCGAGCGGTAGATCTGGGCCTATGTCTCTGGCGTTTCCAATCTCCAAAACGTCAAAAACTTCCTTCCACCTCAAGTACGCCTCCTCGTTCCCGTTGAACTGCTTCTGGAAGTACTCGTTAAAGCTCTCCCCACTCGCGAGCTCGCTCAAGTTCTTCAACGACGTTGGCCACAACCCATGCTCGCCAATCGAGCTCTGCCACTTGCCCACATCGAACCCCGCAATCTTCTTCCTGCAGAGCGGGCAAGGCTCATTCCTCCCTCAACTCCTCAGTACACTCCCTGCACGTCGCCGAGTGCCCGCACGGTCTCAACTTCGCGTTGACAACGTTAGCCAGGCAGATAATACACGTATCCTCGTCGTCCTCCTCTTCGAGCGCCGCGGGTTCGGACAGAGATTGGCCAGATTTCATTTTGGGGGGCGATTGGTGTGTATTGAGGGGGCCGAGGGGGTAAAAGTATGTTACGATAGTACGTAGAAAGAGCAACAGACGTTGGAGTAGCATGTGGGACGGTAAAATCGACGAGATGAAATTTGAGGGAGGAAAATCTGAGAAAGTAATCGACCAAATTCGAGCCATCCCCGTACCCATGTCCCAAATGCGCGTAACCACGAGGTCTTCCAGTAGGTTGAAGGCCCAGGAATTAGGTGGGGAGAGTGATGGGGAGGACGAGGGGATCTAGAATCAAGGCCAACGCCAAGGGCCAATCGTGGCATGTTTGGGGATTTGACGACGACGACGACGATGACGAAGAAGACGACGACGACGAGTTCTGGGGCGTGTTAGAGGCAAAGCATGAGGCGGTGAAGCGGGTGATCTTCCTTCTGAATATTACAAAGGTCGGTGATACTTCCTGCCTCGCCGCCAGCATCGTCGTTGTTGATATCCCTGAGGGCGTTTTGACGATCGGTGAACATGCTTTCTTGCATTGCCGTAGTTTGACTACCGTATCATTCCCGACGACGTTAAAATTGATTGGACAATACGCCTTCGATCAATGCTCTAGTCTAGACAATGTCGATCTCCTCCACGCAAACCTTCAAGAATTAGGTGCACGGGCCTTCGGCGATTGCTCAGAAGATTCGGATGAGAAAGGCCAGTAGGAGGTTAGCCGATTCTGCAACTAAAATCGATGACGATCCCGGACTCGCTTCTAACGATTGGTTACGAAGTCTTCCAAAACTGCTCCAAGCTAGCCCCCTCCAACATCTCCGTCAACGACAGCAACGCGGTAGTCGCCCACCTCCGCTCCCAACAACTCGCTCAAAACTAAAAAAAACAAACACCTCTTCTTTCACGAAATCTTCTTCTTTCGCCACTGTCCCACACAACCAATCAAAACCAATATTATTTACATTAAAAATTGATACATCTTTTACTTCTGCTTGTTGTAATTTAGTTTAGAACACGTCGTCCTCGTTCCTCAAGTACTCCCCAATGTCGCCTTGGTGCAACACAACATTTCCAGTGGGCTCTAAATCCTTGCAAACCTCCGTACTCTGCGCCGCCACTCCAAACCCAAGAGGTACGTCTGACATTGATAAAACTATAACGCCGCCGTATTGGGGCACTCCGTCGGTTATTCTGCCGAGGCCGGATTTGGGGATGTTGTTACCGTAGAGGAAGGACATTTCGGAGGAGGGTTTTACCCACACTTTGTACAGGGCGTAGCGGTTGAGGACATCGAGGGAGGTTATGTGGAGTTTGAACTGTAGTGGGCGAGCGAAGCGAAGCCGAGGAGCGGAGCGACGAATTAGAATTGGGTAACGATGAAAGCGGCGGTTACTGGTAGTTACGTATATAAAAAAGAACAGAAGGAACATATCAATTTTTTTGAGCCGAGGGAGCGTGTATCATTGGGAAAGTGCCAGGGTTAGGCCCTGCGCAGCGTCCGTAGCGGAGCGAAACGGCCGGAACGTATCAGTTCAGCGGAGTGTTGAGCGATCGCAGCGGAGCGAAAGTGTGTAGAAGGTATATCTAGTAACCACTTCCAATCTCCACCCACACCGCCTCACTTCAATCCACTCAAAAGTTTGCCGTGACGCTCACTAACCTTTTTCCCTTTAGTGAACTTTCCCATACATGTTCCAATACTAAGTACCGTATCCGCCGGTAAATTCGGCGCCGCCTTTAACAAACTCTCGCTCACGTAATAAACTCGATCCTTCAATAGCCTGAAAGCGTGAGCTTCGGTTTTATTTTGGAGAAGGTGTTGAATGTTTTTGCCGATGTAGGTGGAGAGTTTTTGGAACATTGTACGCATTTCGTCTTCGGTGAGGGGGCGCATTGGAGCGGGGAGAGAGTGGTGGCCGGGTTTCTGTGGCGGGGTTTGTTGGTCTAAAGCGGGGATGGCAAGGAGGGGGTGGGTGGGGAGGGAAATGCAGAGCGAGTTAGTGGGGGAGGCAGTTGTGGGGTGTTATAAGGAGTGGGTGGGTATTAGAAGGTGGGGAACGTACGGAGAAGATTGATTTGGGTTTGTGGTTGGATCACTGGGGTTGCAAAAAGTCGATGATTTTGGTGAAGGTGAAATCGAGGTGGTTACGTGAGGAATCGGTTCGCAGAATATATTTTCGAGCATCAGAGCATCACTCACGACCCCGAAATCCACTTCTAACGTCCACTATGTCGCTCAATTAATTTTCCCCAGCCAAAGGAACCTGACTATAGAAAGGAACGCCTGACTAGCAAGGAACGCGTGACTAGCACTATGAAGCAGGTCCTTGTACTCCTCTTGGCGTTGTTGCAGACCCTAGTGGTTCATGGCTGGGTCATCCCCCCAATGGGATGCATGTGCGCGAGCGGTGACGGCCGTCTGACCGACGACTACTTGTCGACCCTCTCCGCAACCCCCGACAAGTTTAGAGCTACCCCTGCGTTCTACGAGGTGAGAAGCGGAGAGGAAGAAGACCAGCGAGGAGCGAAGCGACGAAGATGTCGCTCTCGCTCCTCGCATTAAGAGTATTCTAAACTATCTCGTCGCTTCGCTCCTCGCAGCCGCCGGTATACGAACCTGACGCGGTGAAAAAGGTCGTGGTTGAGGCGCAACCCTTGGTCGAGCCATTTTCAGAGCCCGCTCGGCTTAGAAAGAGGGACCGAGTGAAGAGGTATCTTGAAGCGAAGCTCAAACTCAGAATTTGAATGCAGTGAAGGGTTATAATATAAGTGTGTGTAGCATGAGTAGTAGTTCGTCGCACTGCGTATCGTCTCTCTCGCGCTTCAAAAATAATGACCCAAAATAAATGCAACCCACACACACATTACATCACACAAATTTACAATAATTATTAATTACATTCCCCCCTTTACCCCCTCACCCGAAAAACGTCGTGTGCCTCTTCCCCCCCCCTATCGGGCTCTTCCCCGCCTCCTCCTTCGTCGATTTTCCTCCCCCCTCACCTCCCAAACCCACCGCAGCCTTCATCATCATACTCTTCCTCCCCGCGAAACCTATCCTCGTCGATCTAGTCTGACTGGAATTTCCCCATTTTCTGGGGGATGTAGGTGACATACCGAGTTCTTTGTTCTTGGGGGAGGTTGTGGCGGCTATGGGGTTGATGTTTGTTATTCTTCTTTTGCTGCCTGTTGCTACTCCTATTTTTGGGCTTACTCCGCCTCCGCCGCTGCCTCCGCCGGCTCCGACGTCTGCGACTGTGTGGCCTCTTTTCATTGTTGGAGGTTCGCTACTTTCCCCTCCAGCCGCTCCTCCACCTTCTCCTCCTCCCCCCCCTCCACCCCCTCCACNTTCTTATCCCAATTCGTAGTCATGGCGTACATCACCTTCTCCTTCCCCCCCCCTCCCCCTCCAACGGCTCCATCCCTCATCTGCGGAACCCGAGCTAACCATGTAACGTCACTGTAAGAGGAGCCAAAGCGAAAAGTGTTAGCGTTTTTTATTTTAAACGCAATTAACCCACACAAACCCACACAAACCCACACCCTCGTCGCTTCGCTCCTCGGCTCACCTCTGCACACTACAATCCCTCGGTTCCCTCAAATTCGAATTGAACTGTTCTCCAACACTCTTCATTCCACTCTTCCTAATAGTCTCCTTCTGACTCCACTCCGCTAAATGATCGTGTTTCACCTTCATCGCCTTGTGCTGTTTCTCTAAATGCCTGTGCTCCCCCTTGGTCATGGCGGTGACGTGTTGTAAATTCTTCAAAATACCGTCCACCTTGTCCACTCCTTCCATGACGCCTTCCAGTGCTGTTTGTTGGGGTGACAGCCACATGTTACTTACATTCGCTTTAAAAAGTGAGCTTCCAAGCGCCAAAGCGGAATGACGGTGTCCCTGCCCTCCATCCCCCCCCAACCCCCCACCCTCCCCAACAACTCCCCCTCCCCCATCCTCGCCCACACTCCGCTCAAAACGTCGAACATGCACTTCCTCGCCCCTTCCCCAACATCGACCATCCTCCTTATCTCCTGAAACCTCATCGCCTCCCCCCTCGCGTCTTCCTCCGACATTTTCATTTGCTCCACGCTCAGCGCCAATAAACTCTGATTTTTATCGTACTTCTTCTTCAGCACTCTGCTGTCTTTCTGTAGCGTCTTGATTTTACCTCCCATGCCTTCGCTCAGCTTTCGAGCTGCGATCAACAACGCCTTCTTCTTACTCAAATCCTTCTTCAAGTTCGCACTCTCCTCCCGAGCAGACTGCGAAGAGCATAGCGAGGAGTGTGGAAATAGGCGGTAAGATGAGTTAGAAATGCGTAGGGGTGATAGTGGCGTCGATATCTAGACTGGAGCTACTTGTGTTGCCGAATAACGAACGGAATTACAACATTCCCAGCTCACCTTGCTCAAGTTGATGTTCACTTGTCTCCAGTGTTCCTCTTGTTGCGTGAATTCTTTCTGGCACGCTTGGAGTTTAACCCTGTTGACACCGTTCTCGGTCTCCAGCTTGCCCGTCCTGACCTGCAGCACTCCCAGTCGCCTCACCAAAGCACTCAAGAAGTTACCCCCCCTACAAACCCGAGCCACTTCAACGCTACAACCGGTAAATGCCTGCGACGAGCGTAGCGAGTCGCATGAAGATTGGAGTTAACGGGTTAGAGATTTGCGGGTAACGTTAAGGGTGCTGAAGCGAGGCTCAGCTACATTGTAACGTCAAATACTGTACTCCCAGCAAGGAGCTGAGCACAGCTGCATTGTAACGTCAAATTCTGAACTCCCACCCCCCCCCCTTCACTCCTCACTGGGCTTCGTCCTCGTTGTGGCTCACCTCCTCCTCCCTCACCCCGTTTTCTAGAAAGTCCTCGAAAGAGACCTTCAACAACTCGCTATTTTTCGCCAAGTCCAGCGGCGGCGGTGGTTCTCCCAGCTTCGTCCCCTCGAACACGCTGTGCTTCCTCCTCATGACCTCCCTCCCCGTCCCCCTGCTCTCATCCCCCGCCCCAAACTTGAGCCACCTGTCGACCTTCTCGACGCTCTCAACTCCCCCCTTCACCAACGCCCCCATGGCCTCCATCAGCGTTTCCTTGTCCCTCGTCACATCTTTTAGCTCCTCATCAGCTCTATACGCCCTCCTGTGATTCTTCTTGCTCTGCGACGAGCGTAGCGAGGAGCAGAGGAGCGAAGCGACGACAAGTTAGAATTATGTGGCGGCGATAGGGGCGTCGGTATTGACACTGAAGCGCAGCAAAACTGCGGCCGCAAATAACTTGTTCCCAGCTCGTCGCTTCGCTCCTAGTTGTTTCTCACCTCCGCCTCACTGTCTCTCAACCCAGCTTCCGTTGCTAGCAGCTGCGCCTCCAAGTCCATGCTCTCCTTTCGGCTTCTCAATAACTCCATATCCTTCTCCTGGATCTGCGAGACGCGCTTCTCCCCAGCCTTGTCTAGCTCGGAGTGCATCTCGGAAATCACGAAGTTGTTCATTTCCACCTCGTTAGCCAGGGCGTTGTAGCTCTCCGTTTTGTCCTCCCACTTCTTGGTCATCTTGGCCAAGTCGATTTCCAGCCTGGCCTTCTCCCCCTCCAATCCCTCGACGACTTCACTAAAAACTTCGATCTTCTTCTTGTTCTGGAGGTTCTCCTTGGACTCTTTGGTCAAGTCCTTTGTGGTGATGACGTGGGCTTTTTTCTCGGCCTGCGACGAGCGTAGCGAGTCGCAAGAAGATTGGCATTAATGAGTCAGAATTTCGTAGCGGTGATAGTGGCATCGGTATCAAGACTGAAGCTACTAGCTCAGATGAATTGCGACCGTAATTGTTGTATTCGCAGCTCGTCGCTTCGCTCCTCACGACTTCTCACCTTCAGTTTCTGCGTCGCATCATTCAAGGATTTTTCCAGCCGATACTTCAAACTCGATAATTTTTCGATTTCTGCCTCGTCCTCGTCCAAAAAAAACCTGAATTTTCCCGCCGTCGTCGCAAGGACGTTGGCTTGGAACCTCGAAGCGGCATGCGCGACCTCCTGGCTCTTGCCGTAATCCTCAGCAAGGGTTAGAGCCCTCTTCAACTCTTTAACTTCAACTTTATAAGCCTTCATCTGCTTTGTCAGCAAATTCTCCGTCTCCGCCTTCTCCCTCTCCACCCTGTGGAGCTTTTCCCTAGTTGTGTCGTTCGTCTCCTTTTGCGCGACAATTTGGGAGTTCAAATGGATGAGGTTTTTGTTGAGCTGTGCGTGTCGAGGAGGGGAGGGGAGGGGTTAGTATATAATGTTCTTTGCGAGGCCGCATCCTCGTCGCTCAGCCGACAGATCCTCACCTCGTCTATCTTTGCAGTCTTGCCGTGGTTGATGTGGATCTCGTGGTGAAGCTGCGATTGGCGTGATGAGTTAGAATTAAGCAGCGACGAAAGCGGCATGTACGCTGAGACTAAAGCTACGACGCTTTGCATTGTTACTCCCTTAAATTATCGTACTCCCAGCTTGTCGCTTCGTTCCTTACTGTAAAGTTTGTCTCACCTTGGCAGTAAGCTCCTGGCGCACGTGTTTATCCCTCTCCATGACCGTGTACAACGTCTGCATCTCCATGTTCTGGTTGTTGTAGAGTCTCGCCACGTCGTTTTTGTTGCCCTCCATCACCTCTAGCTGCATGGCCAGGTCATCGGCCTCTTCCTGCATCTCGCTCCATTTCTCCTCGCCCTCTGACAGGGAAGTTTCGAGCTCGAGGTTCTTCTGGGACAGCTCCTGCACGCCTGACAGCAACAGGTTGACCTCCTCTTGGAGCTCTCTGTTGTGCTTGCGCGAGGCGTCTAAGCTATGCTTGAGCTCCAATTCGACCTCCTTCGAGACGACCATGCCATCGCTCGACACCTGCGGGATGATTGAGCTGCGGGCTGAGGTTTCTGCGTCAATTTTGGGAGACTTAGGGTTTGGAGGAGACTTTGGTGAATTCGGCGCCGTGGTGCGTTTCGGCGTGCTGGGCGTGGAGGTTTCGTCCTCTGCTGACGCCTGCAACGAGCGTAGCGAGTTGCGTGAAGATTGGAGTTGACGGGTTAGAATTGTGTGGTGCGCCATTGTAAGGTCAAATACTAGCGGTACTTCATTCCCAGCTCGTCGCTTCGCTCCTCGCTGGGCTTCATCCTCGCAGTGCCTCACCTCGACGACGTTCTGCAGGTGCAGTTCCGAATTTTCCGGGGACCCTAACCCTGTGTCGTCATTGCTCGACGGCGATCCGCCCGTGAGGCTGAGCTTACTGCTCAGCCTACGGAAGACGCCCTCGCTTGATGAGAGCGTGCTGCCGCCTTTGCTCATTTGCAACTGCGTCAAAATTTGTGAGCTGCGCCCCATGCTCGGGTTGACGGCGCTGTCGGTGACGGACTGCGACGAGCGTAGCGAGCGCGAGCGCAGCGGGTGTGTTAGTGGTGGAGATAGCGAAACTCGTCGCTTCGCTCCTCATGGAGACTCATTACGACCGTAATTGTAGTATTCGCGGATTCCTACCTTGCGCTGGCTCATCTTGCGCCTGCTGGAGGGGGAGCGAACGAGGGGGGAAGAATTCCTAGCAGAGCCCCTTCGCCTCGGCGTTGAGGTGACTGACGTGTCTATCGTGAGTGGGTGGCTAGGGGTGCCGGCTATGCTGGGTGTCATTGGAGTCGAAGCGATGGAGGAAGGCGTATACTGCAGGCTACCGTACTGCTTGTTTGCATTTTCAATGTCCAAAGTCGGCGGCCGCGCTTGCGCCATTCTGAGCTCGGACCGCAGCTGCAGGATCGTCTCTCGTTCGTGTTTGAGGGTTTCTTTGATGTCGGAGATTTCGTCGTTCATCTGTGGTGGTGGGGGGTGAGAGAGCGGCGAGCGAAGCAAGCTGTGTTAGTTAGTTGACTATGACAACGAGGAGCGAAGTGACAACAATAGGAGCGAACGACGACAACGTGGAGCGAAGCGACGAAGATGTGTCGCTCTCGCTCCTCGCATCAACGAATGAGCACTCTGAACTAACTCGTCGCTTCGCTCGCCATAATAATAATATAATAATCCAAAACATAAACATTTCTCACCTGGTCGTTCTCCTTGTCCAGGTCCTCCGCTCTTTCGGTCAAGTTCTGTCGCTCGTGCTCTGATTTTTTAAGGTCCCGCTTCAGTCCCTCCACGCACGACTCCAATTCCCTCTGCAGCGCGTCGGTATGCTCGTTCTCCTTAATGTGCTGCACCTCGCTAATTGACATCTTTTGTAGCGTGCTGGTTAGCTTTTCGGCCAGAGCGTCCTCCTTCTCCTTCATCTTGGTCGACTGCCGACAAGCGTAGCGAGTCGCATGAAAATGAACGATTGGCGTGTTAGAATTGCGCGGTAATAGCAGCGAAGGTAATCAGTGCAGCAAAACTGCGGCCGCAAATAACGTTGATCTCAGCTCGGTCGCGTTCGCTCCGAGTCTCCAGTTCGTACCTCCTCGTCGAACTTGTCCTGCATTTTGTGCACGTGCTCCTTGTGGATGTCGTTGAGCTGAGCCATCATCATCTTGTACTTGCTAGCGTCCACCTGCTCAAGGAGGTGAACGAACGTCTGCCACATTACATTGGCGATGGAGTCCGCGTGGCCTGTGAAGAAAGAGTATTAGTTTTGCGGTGATTGGGTGAAGTGAGAGACGGAAAAATATATAGTACGTAATTACCTGAATGCTGGTGGATCTCAGAGATGAGGTCGTGGAAGCCCATGGAGTAGACGTAGAGGGCGCGGTACATTCGGTTGATCAAGTTCGACGGGATGCCCAGAGTGGACAGCGAGTCTCTGTCGAGAAGTAGGGAGGAGAGGGCCCTGAGGTTTTTCTGGTGCGAGATTGTCTTGTAGGAGTGGGGAGTGGAGTTTGGTTCGAGGGTTGTGGTGAGGGCCTTGGTTTGGAAGGAGGAGGAGGCGATTTTCTCTGCCTCCCGGTCCTCCATTATTTGGTTGAAGGCGGCTTCGAGCTGCGACGAGCGTAGCGAGTCGCCATAGGAAGCGTGTTAGTTGTGGTAAGGGGGGGGGAGTGAACGACAATGCACTACTTGTTGTTGTTCTCTTTTTCTCTTTTCTCATACCTTCTTAGGGAGAACCACGCTGTGGCCGGCCTGCTCTACGACATACGCCAGCCAATCTTCCACCTGCTCGTCCAGGTTCCTCAATACCGTGCTGGTGGTGAGGTTATTCTGAGGGTTATTCTGAGGGTTATTCTGAGGGTTATACTTCGACGGACTTCCTGTTGACATTCCTCCTGTTGACATTCCTCCGCTAATTCCTCCGGGGTCGTTTTTGCCAGTGTTACTGCTTCCGGACTGGGGGCTTGTGCGGGGTAGTTGTGCCTTGGCGCTGATGGATGCTATTGTGGGTATTTTGCTTGCGTGTTTGGACGGGCTTGAAACCTTCTTCGAGGGAAACCTGCGGAGATACTCCGGTAGCAGCGGCTGGGCCTTATTTTTGCTCGCAGATGTCCTGTGAGCCGAGAGGAGGGACTGCAGCTCAGGGTTTCTCTCAAAGCCTAGTTCCGAGAGTAAGTCTATTGTTTGCGCTAGTTGTGAGGCGTTATCGTTGTTTGAAGGGGTCTCCGGGTCGGAAGGGGGGGTAGTTGTTTTGGTCATTATTGTTTTATTTCGTAGGTGGCGTGGTGGAGGTAGGGTAGGCCTTAATGGAGTGAACTGCTGAGGATTGAGACGATCTCTGAAACGGGATCATATTATTTATATGTCTCAGATTCTTACTGGGAAACAATTGTTTATCGCATACGATAACACCGCGATGGCTAACCTCTTCAACCCCAAAGTAAACTACATATCCCCCTCTTCCTCCGACGCCCTGTACAACTCCTCAGGCTTAGGCTCGTACACCCACAAGGTTTATGTTGTTGGCTCTGCGACAGCACTAGGACAGTGGAATCCCGACTCTGCCCTGCCTCTTCGCTTGACTTCTGAGGGCTTCTGGGAGCTGGAATCAGGGCCGATCGAGCTGCAGGATGAGTGCGCTTACAAGTTTTTGGTGAAGCGTGGGGTTATGATCGTCAAGTGGGAGGTCATTCCTCCTCCTTACCGACGATGGTTTCCGGACAAGGTTCCAGCCAACCAGCCGGCGAATAATAATAATAAAAATAATAATAATAAAGTCGTGTTGGACTTTGGAAAGCTCCCTGACGGGCACCCGAAGAAGAAGGGTGGCAAGAGCCGGTGGATGGACAGGAAGTGCTTGTTCGGGGCTAGCAGCGAGGTCAGGATTGTTTTCGGGGCCTACAAGCACGAGGAGGCGGTGAAGCTGAGGGAGAAGTACAGGCCCAAGAACATGGGGTTGAGACTGAAGTGGGGCAGCGACAAGGGGTGAGGAGTGAGGAGTGAGCGAGCGTAGGAGCGTAGCAGCGTAGCGAGCGTGAGGAGCGAAGCGACAAACTAATAAAATATGAATATATATGTTGGATATTTTTTAGAGCGACTGTCGTCTAACACCACGTTAACGCTTTTATATATATTTTCGCAGGCTGAAAAAGATTTCTCCTTCGGGGGGCAACATCCAGGCTCGTTCCGTTCGGTTCATCGGGGATGACGACGAGGACGAGGAGAGGAGAGAGTTAGAGCACTCGAGTAAGGTGAGAAACTGTCGAGGAGCGAACGCGACGAGCTAGGCATACGTCAATTGCGCTCGAAATGAGGCTCCATGACGAACGTCAAGAACATTCAACTAACTCGTCGCTACGCTCCTCGGGCTTCGCCCTCGCCTTGCTAATGCTCCTCGCAGATGCTCACTCACAGCTCAAGCTTCTTCTCCCTGTTCAAGGTTCACCTGGACTTGGACAAGGTGGATAAGCATGTTGGTTTGGGTTTGAATTGGTTGGAGTTGGAGGTGGTTGACTTGGATCTGCAAGGCGTCATTGCCACTGGCAATATTCCTTTGAGCTTGTTGACTGAGAAGAACAGGAGGATGAGTCCTGATGAGAACTTTGACGGCCACCAGACGAGGAAGTCGTTCAGGTACAACCTGTGGGCGCACACCAAGTCGAGCGATGAGAGGCCAGTGGGCGAAATGTTCGGGGAGCTCACCATCATCAGGCCCTTCGTCCACCCGAACAATACTTTGGAGCACTGCTGGAGAAATTACTGGACGGGGCTAGAGGACGGGAGAGAAACGCTCGACATCGGGCACAGGGGGTTGGGGAGGAGCTACAGGGACGTCAAGGGCCAGGAAATGGCCCAGGTGAGGGAGAACACCATCATGTCGTTCAGCAATGCGGGGAGGGCCGGAGCGGAGTACGTGGAATTGGACATCATGCTCACGAAGGACCGCATCCCTGTGGTGTTCCACGACTTCGACATTGGCATCAAGGGTTTGAGGCTGGACAGTAAGCAGAGGGAGAACGTCGGCATAGCTATAAGTGAGTTGACGTTGGCGCAACTGAAGACTTTGCGGACAACTGGGATGGATAGCGAGGAGTTTTTGTTGAACAAGGGTAGTAGGTGAGGATAAATTTTTAGTATAAGTTCTCTTAGTGTGAGAAGCGTAGCGACGATGTATTTACGACGCCTTCGCAATCCTGGAGCGAGAACTAATACAAATCTTATTGGCAGGACGAGTTTGGCGAATTTGGCCGCACTAGCTGGCGAGGAGGGGGGGGAACTGGACATTCCGACGCTAGAGGAGTTGCTGAAGAAAACCCCTCGTTGGTTGGGCTTGAACGTAGAGATCAAGTACCCCATGGATAGGACGCACGAATGGAGAAGCTACGAGCCGTTCTACGAAATCAACAGATATCTGGACGACATCCTGTCGTCCTTGTTCACGCACGTTAGCGAGGACAGGCGGATTGTTTTCAGTTGCTTCAGCTGCGACGTGTGCAGCGCTTTAATGTGCAAGCAAATGAGGTACCCGGTTTGTTTTCTTACGGGAGAAGCCGTTGATCAAGGTGAGGATCTGCGAGGAGCGAAGCGACGAGCTGGGAATGCGTTAATTCCGAATATAATTCCGAATGTTATTCGGGTGCGCTAGTAGCTCCAGACTAGATATCGACGCCACTATCACCGCCACCAATTCTAACTCATTAGCATCAATCTTCATGCGATTCGCTACGCTCGTCGCAGTGTCGGATTTTCGTTGTACGAGTTTGGAGTCTGCCATAAGGTGAGGGCCTGCGACGAGCGTAGCGAGGAGTATTAGCTAGCCGAGGAGCGAAACGACGAGTTAGTTTAGAGCGTTCTTAGTGCGAGGAGCGTAGTGACAAGTTGAAAGAAACCAAGTACAAATCCTCGTCGCTCGAGCTCCACGTCCTCGTTGCTTCGCTCCTCGCTAGTTTAGAGCGCGTTCTTAATGCTCGTCGCTTCGCTCCTCGCAGTTTATTTTTCTTTTTACTCACAAGCACAACCCTGACAGCTTCGCCGAGTCAGAATATCTCCTCGGCATTGTCAGCTGCTCCGACGCCCTCTTCAAAGACAGCTCCGGCGACGAAACCGCTGACACCAAAAAAATGGTCGGCTCCACCTGCGTGAAACGCGCCCGACAAAAAGACCTGCTGCTGTGGACCTGGGGAGATAAAAACAGCTACGCCGGGTATGTAGAGCTGCAGAGGAAGTGGGGGGTTGACGCTATTATTTGCGATAACATTCAGAAGTTGACGAGGAAGGATAAGAAGGCGAGCATTTTCGAGAGTCAGTTCAGGAAGAAGCTGGGGGAGTATGTGGATTCGGTTCAGGATTTTAATAGGTGAGAGGGGGTGTACAAGTTCTTGATTTGGCGTGTGTGATACAAATTCTCTACTAAACGAGCACGAGCGTGGCGAACGTGTTAGTGGTGGAGATAGCGAAACGAGGAGCGGAGCGGTGATGTAGTTCTTATTCTCCCGTAGAATAATGCGCGAGCGAGCAGAGAGGTAAAGGCAGCAGAAAATCGTCACATTGCTCCTCGCTGTCGCTTCGATCATTGCTACTTCTCGTGTGCTAGTGGTGGAGATAGCGAAACTCGTCGCTTCGCTGCTTATGGAGACTCATTACGACCGTAATTATCGTATTCCCAGCTCGTGGCCAAATTCATGAACATGTCGTTGATGTTATCGCCGTTCTTGGCGCTGCACTCGAAGTAGACGTATTCTCTACTAACCTCGACGCAATCGCCCCCGCAGCATTCGGGAGGGGGACGGGAGCGAAGAGAAAGAGGAAGAGAAGGACAAGAGGAGGTTGAGCTTGGTGAGGGAGCAGAGTAGCGTGAGCGGGGGGAAAGACGGGAAGGACGGCCTGGAAAGCTGGGAGGATGAATCGACGTGGATGAACACGAAAGCGGTCATGGCATTTTGGTTTGTGGGGGTTGCAGGTTTGGGGTACGTTTTAGGGAAAAAGAAAGCGTGAAAAGTGGAGAAGTTTGATGTGGGATTTTTTATCTTTTAAATATCATATGTGTATTTTTGCTTAATCTCGTAAGGATCTTTCTCCTCTTTTTCCACTTCTACGAGGATAGAAGAGTCTATTTTATTTCTGCGGCGGAGTTTTCTGCGACGAGGCGAGCGTGAAGAATGGGGTTAGATCGTGTTGTTTACTGGTTTCTACGACGCTGTCTCCCACCTCCAACTCGTCGCAAAGAAACCCTTGACGAATTCCCTTGCAACCGTCTTCCCCTTCACCAAATACAGGTCAACCTTGGTGATGCTCCCCGATTGGTCCACGTCCAATTTCTCGAACTTGCGCCTGCACATTTGGAGGTCGTCTTCGGTCACGACGCCTAATTCTACTAGCATGAGGAGAGTGAACTCGTCACGGGTGCAGTACCCGTCGTTCTGCGGGAACGGGGGGGGGGGTTTAGAATGTGTGTTTGTTGGTTGGGGGGGGGGGGGTAATTAATTTACCTCGCTCAAACCTAACTCCCTAACCCTCTCACTCCTCGCCAGATAATCAAAAGTCTCCTCGTCCAACTCATCCGGCAACTCCTGCAGCATTTTCATCTTGAAATTTTTCTCCCTCAAATCGATAGGAATCGTAGCGGCGAGGCCTGCAAAGAGCCGAGGACGAAGTCCGAGCGAGGAGCGAAGCGACGAGTTAGAATAAACAATCATGCGTTGTCAGCTCGTCCCAACCAACGTTCTTACCTACGAAACCTCCGAAGATCAGGGAACCGAGTATCGTGAAGAAAGAAGTCAGGAGTTTCGTGCATGGTAGCGTTGGTGTTATGTCTCCCATTCCGAGAGTGTTTAGGGTCGTGAGTGTGAAGTATGCTGGTGAGCGAACGCGGATCACGAGTGTAGCCAGCGCGAGCGCGAGCGTAGCGAGTGCGTGATAGATGAGAATTGAGTGGAGTTAATAATAATAATAACATGAAACTCACCACTAGCTTTCAACGTCCAAGTCGGTTCAAGTATATACATCAAAAGTGAGAACGTTAAGGTTAACATTGAAAGCGCTAAGATTGAATTTTGTAGTATTTTCTTCTTGGAACCGAAGAGAAAGTTCGACCAGGTGGACGTGGTGGAGGAGGAAGGATTTAGTTTGTTGATTGATGAATTCAATCTACCTCCTACGATGAAAGCGGAGAACATTCCTGGGGGGGGGGGGTTAGAAAAATCGTAGGGGTGATGGGGGGTTAGGGTTGGATGTTAGGGTCAGCCCTAACTCCCAACCCTAAAACCCAACCAAAAATCGCTCTTCCACACTCCACTACGATCACCTGTTAGGATCACTCCTATGCTGCTTATTAATGTGGTTAGGAAGCGGGAGAAGTTGGTGGTAATGGGAGTCGGTAGAACGTCGCCGAAGCCCTGCTCGCAGTGGCGAGCGAAGCGAGGTGAGGAGCGAACGCCAGAGTGAGGAGCGAACGCCAGAGTGAGGAGCGAACGTCTCCGAGTTAATTTATACTATTCTTAGTATTCTCATCGGCTCGAGCGGCATGTTCATTATCGCTTTCGCTCCGAGACACTCACGACGTTTGAGAGGGTCGTGAAGAGGAAGTAGAGGGAGTCGACGGAGGGGGAGGAGGAGTAGAGGAGGAGAGACGAGCGGAAGTAGAAGAAGGAGAAAAGGAGGGTGGAGAGGGTGCTGTAGGTTAGGATTTGAGGGAACGCGGTGTGGACGGTACGACGTAGCGCAGTAGTAGATTGGGCGGGGTCGTTCACGAAGGACGACGGGGCGTCAAAAGGAGCTGGTGGTATTGAGGAGAAGGAGCCGTCGTTGGGGTTGGACGACGAGTGTAGGGGAGTTGATCTAGTTCGCGAGAGTGCGTCGGGTTGTATTCTGTAGTGAATCGGGTTGGGAGGGAGGTGAAAAGCTCGTGCAAGGACGCAACATTCTAGGACTAAAATAACTATGTACACGCCCGCCGTTCTCATCATTCGTTCTGCAAGTGGGTACGCTGTGTATATGTTGGCTTTGGAATCTATTAGTGGTTTATCGTGATTCCACGTTGGGGGAGAAATCGTGCGATAAGTGGCACAAAGCGCCAAGGCCAGGAATCAAGGGCCTATCAAAAATCTTCCCCTCTTAAAAGTTTATTTCGCAGCCCAAATCCAGCGTACTACGATCTCAGGCTCCAACAATAATATCCACGACTCAATTGCCGACTGTCCGACCCGTCACGCGTCTCTGCTTAACATTTTCCACCATCTTGTGAATCCCGCCTCGGCCTCCCAATCCGCTTCTTTCCTTAAGCTACAGCTGGCACAATAAGCACAGAGTGCAGTCAGTGATACTTCCGCCGTCGCTCCTTCTCACCTTAAGTCCACCCTAAAACTCTGTTAGGGTCAAAAAGGGCTCAAAAATAACCCTAAATGTCGTCTGAAGCTCCTCCGCGCATGGAAAGCTCGTCGGCCTCCCCCTCCCCCGAGGCCTCTCCCTCCCTCAAAGGCAGCCGCAGCATGCTAAAACACTCCGTCTCAATGCCCGTGATGGGCGGCGTCGGCGACTTCGAGCTGGGCGTGGACGTCGGCGACGATTCCGGAACAGGAACAGTCACACAAAAAAGACAACGGAGGTTAGAAAGGAATCGAGAGAGCGCTCGGCTCAGCAGGAGGAGGAGGAAGCAGTACCTGGAGGTGCTGGAGGATAAGGTGTCGGCTTTGAGCGAGGAGATGGACGTGGGGAGGCGCGCTCATGTTAAGAGCGCTGTTGGGCAGATTAAGAGTTTGAGAAAGAGTGCTATTGATGGGGAGGTGAGGAAGGAAATTGACGCGGATATATATATATATATATAGATGACTAACCCAAACCTTTCGCAGATTCCGCAGACCGTTCCGGAGATGACTAGCTTGATGCAGAAGCTGGATGCGGCGCTGAGCGCTGACTGCTCCGAGCTCCAGGTTGCGCTGCAGTTTCACAAGCAGCAGCTGACGAGTCTCGTCCTTCCGAACGAGATGAGGTTTGTTTTGTGGCTGACTCTGCAGAACCCGGTCTTCTTTTTGAGTGGGCGCAGCGATCAGCAGAGGCTGAGCGCGGCGAGGATCGGGGAGAAGGTGAGAAGAGAAGAATGTGGAGAGGAGCGAAGCGATGAGCTTGGAATGCTATTAGCTACAGTAGCGAGTCTACAAACAACGAGGCCTCCTCTAACGAGTAGCGAGGAGCGACGAGCGAAGTGAGCGTGTTAGTGGTGGAAATAGCGAAATCGAGGAGTGGAGCGTCGAGCTGAAATATCACGAATACATCGTCGATTCGCTCCTCGCTTGGAATGCTATTATTTAGCTACAGTAGACTCGAAGCCTCAACTTTACTCAACGATTCTAACGTCGTCGCTTCGCTCCTCCGCGCTCCCCCCCCCCCCGCCCCCACTCACAGATGCTGCTCAGGGGAATCACCAGCGCGGCGCCAGACTCGGGCATGTGGGCATTGGTCTGCAACGACATTGGCGTCGGCTACGACCAGGAGGAGAAGATCAGAGCGTACCAGAGGAACGTGCTGAACGACAAGAAGACCTGGGTCGATAGACACTCGATCGGGACCATAGGGAGGACGATACAGAGGATTTACGAGAGCTTAAAGGGGGCGGGGAAGCTCATGGAGGTGAGAAGCTGCGAGGACGAAGCCCAGCGAGGAGAGAAGCGACAGAGCTGAGAATACTGCTAGTAGCAACAGTCTCAACGTTGGCCGTCGCTTTCTCCTCCACCCATTTCTAACACGGCTCTCTTCGCTCGCCGCTCTTCGCAGGACGGCAAGGAGGCCGAGAGGAACGTCTTGAGCATGGAGCAGAGGTTGAAGTTGATGAAGTACTGTTCGGACAACAAGGACAGGTTGAAAAAGGTGAGGACGAAGCCCAGCGAGGAGCGAAGCGACGAGCTGCTAGTAGCTGCTCGTAGCTTTAGTCTAAATGCTTAAGCGCTTTCGTCGCTACACAATTACAATTCCAACTCGTCGTCGCTTCGCTCCTCCGCTCGTCGCAGGTTTTCTGCAAGACTCCAGAACAGAAGAACAAAGACCTGAACGAACTCCTCACCTCCGTCCACAACCTGGCGCACGACAGCATGAAATTGTCCGCCGTGGACAACATTCTGATGAACCTGAATTTGCCCAATGTCAACGACATTGTGGGCGGTGGGGATACGAAGAAGCTCAGCAGGAGGCCCAGCTACGAATCGTTGGCGTCGGTGTCGCAGCTCGAAATGAGAAACTCGTCAAACGACCTGCAAATGCTCGGGGAGAATAATGCCAACGACCCGACGAAAGGGTTAGAGTACGACTTCGCCACGCCACCCAACGATGCGCTATTTGGGCATGCCAACCCCGCGTCCATCACGCCCGAGGCCGCGCAGAACGCCTTCGTGGGGCACCTGGTCGGGACCGGGTCCGCGGGACCGCCCGCAGGAGGCATAGTGCAGGTGCCGGGCGTCGGGGCCGTCAGGGTGAACTCCCAGCAGGATCTGCTGGCAGCGGGACAGCAGCAGCAGCAGCACTTTCAACAGCAGCACTACCAACAGCAGGAGCAGCAGTTCTATGCGCAGGCGCAGCACATTCAAAAGCAGCAACAGCTTCTGGAGCAGCAGCGGCTTCAATTGCACCAACAACAGATGCAATTCCAGCAGCAGCAAATGATGAGGCAGCCGCAGGGGCAGGGGCAGGGTGGTTTTCCGGTGGTGGCCGGGCCGGTGGTGGGTGGGGAGGGAGAGGGTAGGCTCAAGACGGATAGCATGGACGTTCTGGACATGGTATTGAACGACATCGACATCATGAACAGCCTTCCGGAAACGGGTGGGGGCGTGGGGGGGGTTGGGGGGTGGGGGTGTTGATGTTGGCGTTCCTCCCCCCATCGACGACCCTCTGCTGCCTGCAGTCTTAGTGTCCGCCGACAACTTGGACACCATGGCCCCGAGCAGGCTAGCCACAGGAAGTGAGGACCTAGACCTCTTCGATCTGACAGAAAACGACTGGGAGATCGGAGGCGGAGAACTGTCGCCCGAACAGCAGGGCTTCTGGGCCGGGAGTACCACCAAGAGATAGGCGCACCACTATGAAATATGACGAGAGTGTGTGTGTGTGTGTGAAAATGGAGAAACGGAAAGGCGACACGGAAGAATGGCGAGGGGGGCAATAAGGGGTGTTAGGAACACATACATTAATAAACGATTAATAAAACGATTGTTTTGACAAACGTAGCGTAGTTTTTTCTTTGCGCGAGAAGGAGGAAGAGAACAGTTTTTCAGGTTTAAATGTGTGATAAACGATCGCAACGGCGATTTCAGAATGCTCAAGGGGCTCAATATTGCGTACTGGGCCCGATTTACCACTTGTAGCGTCTCTCGCTATCCCGTAACGTTACGAAATTCTTCAAAATCAATTTAAGTGAAGTCGCTGGAACAAAAATCAACCTTCTGATTATTTTTAGGTTCATTTATGGTCTTAATTTGACTTTTGAGACACTTGAATACCCAAGACTAATAGTAACTTTTTCAAAAAAGCTCATAATCGTGATTTTTTGGTTTGGATTTTCGTCTTCCTGAATTTTATTTGCTCTATAAATTACACATTCGGCATTTCAGATGGCCTTAAATGGACGGATATTGCCAATACGGACCAAAATAACCCCAGAAACATCGATTTTTAAATTAAAAAAGAGTGTTGCTGCAATTTTAAGAGTCTGTAAGTGGCATATTCAGGTGCTCAGGGTCCTGGAAATGCCAAATGTAACCAAGACTGGTCCTAAAAACATTGCAATTGGTATATTCGGCTCCAGCGATTTGACTAAATCTGGTTTTCAGTATATCTCGCGTTCTCGAATAGATTGTAACCCACACGAATATCCTAGACGACAAATTAGGTAACTTAAACCAGTTCTGTGCTTCTACTGGCTTCTAGCGGCGGAGAAAAGGTGTTATTTAGTTTACGAACTTGGCTTCTCTCGCATTCTACATTATAACACCTAATCTACCCTCTCGCGCTTCCTAGTCTGCGTATGTGGCGGCCCCAGTGATCTGTTACAAGTGATAGGGCACGCACTTTAAAAATAAACTGCTGTTGAAGCGTAGAAAGCACATATTATAAGCAAAAGTAAAACTTTGATCGCAAAACGAAAAACTTACCCCCATCCCACACAGCTAATTGATGGAGCTAACCCCAGTAGAAACTGCCATCTTCGCAACCACGCTCCTCCTGCTCATCTCGATCCCGCCCTACTTCTTCCGTCCTCCTCCTGCGGTCCCCTACAAGCCAAAATCCAAGTTCAACTAGAATGGCTCTGGGTCGCAACGCGATTTCGGTGTCTCCGGTTTCGAGCGCACACACACAGTCTAAGTCTCCGCCTCGCAAGCCTCCCGCGTACTTAGACGCTATCGCCGGAGGCTTCGCCGGTTTCGCTGTGCGAATGATAACAGGTAAAATCTTACCGTCGTTGATACTGCTCTCACTGCTCTTACCGCTCCGCATTTTAACTAACTCGCCTCCCCATTATTAAACAGCCCCGCTCGACTTGATCAAAATTCGCTTGCAACTAGAAAAAGGCGACGTCCTAGATACGACGATCAAGACGGTCAAGTCAGGTATGATGAAGCAGTTAACGTCGTCGCTTCCTCAGGTACTCCCACTCCCACTCCCACTCCCACTAGTTCTAACACGTTCGCTGCGCTCACTCCTCTCTCCACAGTCTATCTAAACGAAGGCCCTCTCGGCTTCTTCAAGGGCAACGTCGCCGCCACCTACCTCTGGATAACTTATGCCGCGGTCCAGTTCTCTGTCTACACTCAGATGGCGACGTTCCTGAACGAGGCCTCCCCCGAGAACTACTTCCCCTACGTGCGAATGTCCCCCACGGCGATTGCGTTCGTGGCCGGCGCCTCTGCCGGCTTGACCGCCACGGTCTGCACGTATCCGTTCGACTACCTGCGAACCGCCTTCGCCGCCAACAAGGGTGAGAGGCCCCAGACGCTCATCTCTTTCGTCTCCAACACTTTTAAAACCAAGGGCGTCGGGGGGTTCTACGCTGGCGTCGTTCCCGCAATCGCCAGCATAGTCCCCTTGATGGGCTTGAATTTCATGGCGTACGATATGATGTGTCAGACCATGCAGGAGCGTGGAATGAAGAAGTCTTCAATGATGGCGGGTGAGTTGAGGAGAGGCAAGCCGAGGAGCGACGCGACGAGATGAAGCCAAAATTCTAACTTGCTCGTCGTCCCTTCGCTCAGGCGTTGTGGGCGCCGTTTCAGGAGGAGTCTCGAAATTCGCAGTGTATCCGATGGACACGGTGAAGAAGCGCCTACAGAGCCAACAATTCAATATCGTGTCGCTAAATTCAGGAGCCAAGTACGCCGGCGCAGTAGACTGCGGGCTGAGGATAATCAAAGAGGAAGGACCCAAGACGCTCTACAGAGGCCTGGCGCCGACCCTCATCAAGAGCATGGCAGGAACGGGGCTGACGTTTGCCTTCTTCAACGCCACCAAGGGCTTCCTCGTGGACGCGCACAGCGAATACTTAGGAGGACAATAGTAAATTAAGCGTAGATAGTAGTAGTATATAAGAAAATAAAAACGAATCTCATCTAAACGAAAACTATACCCTTAAATTCTGTTTCAAATATATTCGTTGAATAATGTAATTAATATATGAGGATAATCATCGAAAATCTTCCTTAGCTTCTATTTCTGGCCAGAATTTAAATAGCAAGCGTCTAAATTAAATGCGCACAGTTTCGTATCCTCATGCTCTTTCCCAAGCTGCGCCTCATATCCCTCGAGTGCTTTCTGATAGAACTCCTCAGCTTTCCCGTAATCTTTCGCTCCTTCATGACAAGCAACGGCGATATTTACCACGCTGCCAAGTGTAGCAGGATGACTCATCCCCAACGTCTTCTCGCGACCCTTCAAAACTATCTCGTAACACTCCAACGCCTTCTCGTAATTCTTCAAAGCTCCATAAACTACTCCCAAATTATTCAACGAGTCCAATGTCTGCTTATGATCTTCCCCTAGCACCTTCAACTGTCCCGCCAAACACTTCTCTCAAACTTCCTTCGTCACCTCATACGCTCCTTTATTATATAGATTAATACCAATTGAGTTGAGCGTATCCAAAGTTGCAACATTCTCCTCTCCCAACGCCCTCTCCCACCTCTTCCACACTTCTCTTAACTTCTTAATTGTCTCGCCATAACTCGTTGTATTGGCACAAATAAAAAAATATGTCGTCTCCAGCGTCTTCGCATCATCAGGCCTAAGTTGTTCCTCGTACCCCTCCTTCGCTTGCTTATAATATCGCCTCGCATCATGAAAATCATCAACATAACTACACGCTCTCCCCAAAGCCGCACAAGCGTCTATAATCTCCACCTTCTTGGATCGGCCTTCTTCTTCTTCTGCTTCTTCTTCCCCCGCGCTTTCTTCTCTACTGTTTTCTACTGTCCCTGCGACGACCGATCAGTTCATGCACACACCTGAGTTCAGGAGACACTTCGTTGAGTTCGTCCACGTGCAAACGTTGATGACGCCGAGGTCTACGACGAAGGGGTGGAAGGCCGCGGCGGAGGAGGTGATCGACGAGGGCGTGAGGAGTGGAGAGTTGTTGGTTCACGATGGGAGGGATATTAGTTGGAATTTGGCCGAGGCTCGAAGGGAAAGGCGCAAACTCGTAACGCGGGCGATCTTCTTTCTAAATGTTACGAAGGTCGGAGATTACGCCTGCTCCCCCGCTGTCAACCTCGTCGTTGTTGATATCCCCGATGGCATTGTGAGCATCAGTAGAGCTGCCTTCGGTAGGTGCCGTAGTTTGACTACCGTATCTTTCCCGACGACGTTCACGTCAATTGGTGGCTGGGCCTTCGATGGTTGCAACAGTCTGGAAAATGTCGATCTTCTCCACACAAACCTTGAAGAATTAGGTCTTCATGCCTTCATACGTTGCCCGGAACTAAAATCGATGACGATCCTGGACTCGCTTCTAACGATTGGTTACGAAGTCTTCCAAAACTGCTCCAAGCTAGCCCCCTCCAACATCTCCGTCAACGACAGCAACGCGGTAGTCGCCCACCTCCGCTCCCAACAACTCGCTCAAAACTAAAAAAACAAACACCTCTTCTTTCACGAAATCTTCTTCTTACTATTCTTCTTCTTCTTTCGCCACCGTCCCACAAAACCAATCAAAATCCTCAACATCACAACCGCCACCAACAACAACCCTCCAACAAACCCCACAAAATTCCAACTAACCCTCCCATCAAGTAACTGCGGTACCTCCTCCCACACTATCCCCCCCTCCCTCTCACCCACTCTCGTCTCCCCCACAACATTCCCCTCCCCATCATAAACCTCCACCCCAACCTCCCCCTCCTGTATCCTCAAAACCCCAAAATTCTCTTTAACCCAATAAAATCCTTCCAACCTATGCTGCTCAAAAGTTCGCAACATTATATCACATACAAAACCATAAAACGGCCCAGAACAAGAATGAGTTAATCCAGAACTCGTAATTTCAACTACATCCCCGACCTTTGAAAATTCTGCATGGTGAACGTCACCTGATAGAACGATTGTCTTAGTTTTAGAAGAGTCTAAGAGTTCTAAAAATTTCCTCTTTTCCTTAGGAAAATGACCCCAACTTTCAACCAAAGGATTAGTAGTCAATACCTGAATACTACTAACGATAATATTAACTCCACCATCATGCACTAATTCTGACTCTAACCATTCCCACTGTTCTTCCCCTAAAACATCTCCAGTAAAATTACTACCTATAGTTGTTCGAGAGTTGGTGCGCGAACGTTGAGCGTGGGGTGTGTGTATGTTAGAACGTAACGTTAGGCGGCGCGTCTCAACGTTGTGGGGGGAGTGTCGGGAATATTTGTGGTAATCAGACATCATTAATATTTGCTGCCGTCTTTGGGTAACATCTGGGTTGTCTCTGCGTGACAATTCCTCTTGAGTTTTGCACGTGGGACCCGTTCGCACGTATTCAGATCAATTGCTGCTCTGCTAACCCTTACGATCTTCATTTAAGACGTTCCCAGGAATCATTTCTGCTTGCTATTACTTCTACTCGATATTCACCTGAAGATAACAAGGTTTTGGTGGTCGCTCTGTGAGCACTGAACGTCGTATTACGAGATAGGGCTCTTTCTTCAATAGAGCCATTTGAATATATCATTATCTCGCAACGTTTCTGTAAAAAGGTCTCCGACGCTGAGAAACTGACCGATTCTTTCTTACCTAACCCTAACATTTTTACGAGGAATCTAGAAAATGCAGCAATCACAGGTGAAAGCGGAAAAGGTATACCACCAACTGAAGGAATATAGTGATTTTCACGGAAGGTGCGGGTATCCAAAAAAATAACTTTAACATTCTCTCTATTCTCTTTAATATTAATTGTGTGATATACGCCATCACGATTCCTACGAACGTCATCTGAATTCACATTCAAAAAGTTTAAATATAAAAGCTTCCTCGACTCTTTATCATCTAAATATTTACCAGCATCATTCAAACCATAATCATGATCATCCCATGTACCGTATATTCTACCTCTAACTTGTTTCAGGAGTTTAGAGTATGGAGGGTAGGATAACATGGTATCGTAAGCTTCTCTTAAACCCTCGATATCATTATTTCTTTTATCAGCGTAAACAGCATCGCCGAGCCATAAATAGGCGTACGGGTTTTGAGAGGATATATGTGATAAAAGGTTTTGCTCTTCTAAGCCAGGGTGAAGACGGTGACAGCTTCCGAAGGCAAGAGTTAGAGGCATCGGAGGCGGAGGGGAGTTTAGAGTGGAAATAAGTTGTTTAGAGGTAGGCCTTTTGTTGGTATTGATTTGGAGAGGAAGAGGTTTATGTAGATATTTGGTGACGTTAAACGGGAGAAGTGTAAGTAGCGTTATAGGAAGTATTATATGGGGATGAGTTTCCAAGGGAGTAACACAGGTTCTGAGAAATTTGACTACTTTCAATAACAAAACCTACAAACGACTTCACCCGCACCGGGGATTAATCATCCCTTGAAATAGCCTTTTTTACCTCCCTCATCCTGCCCCGCACGTTCGATCCTGACTTGTAAATATCTTTTTTTGGCATAAAGGAAAGAGAGACTTGATCGAGTCACCGACTCTCATCTCTCAGCCGTCTTAAATGGTTCAAGGAAACGCAGCACGCCGTAAAGAGCTAGCTTTAGAACGTCGCCTTGATCGTAAAAATGAAATCGTAAGTGTTGTCCCTCTTTTCTTGTACGTACTCCTTTAAGAACTAACACCCTATGTCCGCTTAACAAGGAGCGGAAGAAACTCGGCGTAAGACATGCTACGCCTTCTGAAATTCGAGCTCGATTAATTTCAAATGAGAAATCTACTCCAACGACTTCAACAACTTCAACGACTTCAACGATTCCAACGACTTCAACGACTCCAACGACTTCAACGACTCCAACGACTTCAACGAATTCAACGAATTCAATGTTATTCGCATGGACGATTGCTGATTCAGGTAGAGATTGGTGTGCTTCATATTTTAGGAGTGGAGTTTGTGATCATAAGAGGTGTAGATTTTTTCACACTGATTCTGGGCTTACGAGATCCATTGTATCTGATACTCAAAGTGAATCACTACCTCCCCTTCAAAAAGTGCCTCTTGAAACGATAAAACCCGGTGGTAAATTAGTTTACGATCGGAATCTACGTACTCAACGTCGGGAGAAGAGCTGCATGTATTTTGTGGAGTATGGCGAGGAGTTGGTTTATGATTTTGAGGATGAAGGGGTTTTTGAGAGGTGGGTTGAGGGGGTTGAGAGGGTTGAGAATGTTAAGGTGGAGGTTAGGGAGGAGGAGAAGAAGGATAGTGGGATCGAAAATGTGGAGACGAATGGAGTTGATGGAGGTTCGTTTTCGAAGAAAGAACGTCGAAAGCTCAAACGATCGAATAAAAAGGCATCCAACATTTAACTCGTAGACGTTTGTAATTAAAATATGCGTCCTGTTACATTTTAAATTTCCCACTTCTCATGGCCCGTGCCAACTCTTGCGCATCCGCGTCCTGTTCTCCATCCTTCTCCCCCCCCCTTCAGGACTAATCTTATAATTATTTTTGTTTTGCCTAAATATTCCCACAGACACTTGCTTCAAGATTCCTACAGTAACTTGTTTGTTGATTTTGATCTCACCATCTCCCTCCACCTCTCATCTATTATGAGGAATCATTTCCTTTGGTACCTTCGCCTTCCAATTATCGGTGAACCACTCGGGCTTATCTACTTCCCACTGCTTCCACTCATTCTTAACCCACGCCTCGACCTTGTCATTAATTGGCAACCTGTACGTTTTGTTTGATGAAAAAATCTCAGCCTTCATGGTATCATCTTCCTCGAGAAAATTTCTTCGTTTCATTTGGCCCCCAGTTTCGACATTGAGGAACGTGAGTCGATACTCTCCATTAATGAGCGATAAAAACAAACCCACTAAAAGAATTAAGCTGGTCCCCAATACCACCATCAAGCTTGTTATAAACCTGATTGCGACTTCGTTGCTCCCTCTTTCTCTTCTTCAGTAAAAGTCTCCTTCACGCTCATCCCCACCACGGCCCCTCCCTTCTCAGAATAGTACAGGAGCTTCCCGACCGATTCGTTGGCCGTCCCTGCGACCCTCTGAGCGCGAGCGGGGAGTGGGTGATGATTGTGTTAGCGACGGCGACTACCAACGGCGACTACGGGTAGCTACGGTGAGGGGGGAATTTACCTTCGCCTTGGAAGTAACCTCCTCGAACAGCTTCATAGACCCCGCGATCAGATCCTGCTCGCCCTTCGTCAAGGCAGGAGCGTTGTCGATGTTCTCGATGAAATCCTGCGAGGAGCGAGCG
Source organism: Triparma laevis f. inornata (assembly GCA_012489335.1). Classification (NCBI taxonomy): domain Eukaryota; class Bolidophyceae; order Parmales; family Triparmaceae; genus Triparma; species Triparma laevis. The sequence goes on from BLQM01000076.1 coordinate 100,682, forward strand.
ACGCCTATTGTTAGAATAACGAAAACCTGGAGAAATAATGAACGGCTTTTGTTTCTCACCTTCTTCCTCCTCTCGTCGATGACGCCTCCTTCTCAAAGCGGACGTAAAACTGCCAGACCACTTCGGAAAGCACCTCCCCGGCTTTGACGCTGCCCCCTCTCTTCGCAGTTCCCAACCAAGCTGAGACTGCGACGAGCGTAGCGAGTGGCATGAAGATTGGCGTTAACGAGTTAGAATTGCGTGGCGATGATAGTGGCGTCGATACCTATACTGGAGTTACTAGCGCAGCTGAATTTTCAGCGCAATTGTCGTATTACCGGCGAGGAGCGAAGCGACGAGTTCATAGACAACGCGTTCTCTACTTTACGAGGAGCGAAGCAACAAGTTCATAGACCATGAGTCCTCGTTCATAGACAACGTGGTCTCTACTTTACTCATCGCTTCGCTCCTCATGGAGCCTCATTTTCGAGCGCAATTGTCGTATTCCCAGCTCGTCGCTTCGCCCCTCGCTGCGCCTCACTCCTCGCTGCGCCTCACCTTTTTGCTTGCCAACTTAATCGTCGAACCCATCGTTTTTCTTTTTTTCCTGCCTGAGAAAGTTTCATTCTCGTTATCGTCATCGTCATCGTCAAAGTTCTCTTCCTCACGTAGGTCGGCTTGCGCAGTAAGGTTGAACGAGGTCCGCCCGAGTGGGAGCGGCTTAAGGGTTATGCTTCCGCCGTTGAGGAGAAGCCGGAAAGACTTGGCGGTGGCGAGTGGAGGGACTTGAAGGCAAGTCGTGTCGAGGTCTATAGGACGAAGCGAGCGCGAGGAGCGAAGCGACGAGTTAGTAAAAGTTTCTCTTGGTAAGAGGAGCGCAGTGATGAGTTGTAAACGCCTATATTCATTTTTAGGACGCCTTCGTAATCTTCGCCTCACCTTCCTCCTCGATGGACGCTACGGCGATTCTGATCTCGGCAGCAGTGGCCCTCTCAACCTTCAACTTAAGTAGGAGGCTGGTGCTGGTGGACTTGTTCTGCTCTTCGATGGTCCAGTGGACAATGGTCTCGTTGTCATCCGTTTTTTCCTTCAGAACCTGTTGGTCCAGCTTATCTCTGGCCGCCGCCCTGTCCTCAATTATTGACTCGAGAACCTTGTCGGGGTCCTCGTGAATTTCCAGACGAATAGTCTTCGTAGTTCGATCGTAGATCATGCTGTGGTTGGGGCCGTGCTTGCCATTTACGGCCTGTGCGAGCGCGAGAGACGAGTTTTCGAGTTAGGAGCGAAAAACGACGATGATGGCGTTATAAATTATTCTCACTAGGCTGCTGTCGGCGAAGGTGTCGGCATTTGCAGCGCCTGTTTTCTTCAGTTTCTTCTTCAGGTCTTCCTTCTCCTGGTTGAGGTCATCGATGACCAACGAGGATTTCTTCCGAGCGGCATCGGCATTGGCTCTGTAAGCCTCGTGCACCTTAAGCGCGGCGTCTTTCTCCTTCAGCTCGTCATCCCTCGCCTTCAGCGAGGCGGCCTGCTCCTTCAGCATTGCGAGGGCGGCCTGCAAGGGCGGAGGTGTGTGAGAATCGGTGGACGCGGAAACACACCGGGCATTGATGGTATGGTACCAACGCAGCGCAGCGCCTCCCCCCCTGCAGGACCGACTGCACATCGACCCTCCCTGATCAACCAACATACCTGCAGGTCAACCGGCAAGGCCTCGCTTGGGTCATCGGCCTCGATCAGCTGGTCTTCGGAACGACCCTAACAAAATAGTTGGACATGGGGGGGTTGGCGGGCGTAGGAGACAGTCGAGGCGAACCAGCAAGCAGGGCAAGAAAGTGTTAGAATTGCGTGATTTCGGGTATGCGGTGCTCGGACTACGGTTGATAATAATATTCAAGGCCATCGAAGACAAAAAACGAATACACGCGCCCCACGAATTGCCAATCAGAGCATGCCTCACAGTTAAACCAAACCCGCCTACAATGTACATGTATCCCTGTCTCAAAAAACCTTACAGAACGAAAACGAGGATTTGGAACGTCACGCACCTCCTCTATGGGTTTAGTTATGTAGCAATGTGTGTATGAAATTGAGATCGATCCGCGAATTTCCTCAGACTTTGGAGAAATTATTTGTTCCTCAAAAAAATCAGAGCTGTCTGTCTCTGACAAAACTTAATGAATAAAAAAACTGAAAACGTAAAAGTTTATCAATGCAAATTCAATAAACGCTTTAAATGTACATCGAAAAGCTTCATTCATTCCCTTAATTGTTCCAAACGTCCTCCCCCTACTCGCTCGCTCCCTCCATAGCCTTATCGATTTCCCCTTGTCTCTCCTGCCTTTTAATAGCCGCAGCCGCTTTATCCTCTAAGCGTTCCGCCATTTTCTTCTTCTCCCTGATTTCAATTTCCTTCATAAGAGTCTCCATCATGGCGAGCTTAGAGTTGAGGCCATTCCACTGGTCGAGGTCGAGTTGGGCTTTTTGAGATTTTTTGCCTAGGTCGGTTTCAACCCACTTCTTCATCACGTCGTTGGAGGCTTCGGATCCAACGATCTCCATGACCTTAATCAAGCCGATCCCGAAGTTCTTGGTGTACAACCAATACTCGTCGTCCTTCGCGGCCTTCGACGGTGGGGTAGGGGCGAGCGAAGCGAAGCGAGCCGTGTTAAAAACGGGTGAGGGGGGGGTGAAAGCGACGACGACATTGAAACTGTTGATACTAGCAGTATTCTCAGCTCGTCGCTTCGCTCGCCACTCCTCTCAATTTCTCACCTTGGCAACGTCGTTCATGGGACCCTCCCCCTCCCCTCTGAGAGCGGAAGCAACGTCTTCCGCCAACTTCCCAGACGCCCACTCGGTCACGAGGTTCGCGTCCTTGACGATGTTGGAGTATTCTAATCCTACGGATGTAGCAAGTCCCTAACGTTTTTAATGTTTGCGTTAGTTTTATAAGCTATATTATCCTCTTAGAAAAACATAAACGCGAATATATTCAGATACTCACCTCAACCATCTTCTCCGCGAATTCCTTCTCCGGGTAATTCCTCAATATAACATCCGTAGTAGTCTTAAACCCCAAACACCAAACAGGATCGCACCTAAACCTCGCGTCCACAACGCTCAAATGAGTCGTAGCGACTAAATCTGACATGGAGTTTCTGCGAACGAGAGCGTAGTGAGGATGCGAAAAGCGAACGAAAGACGTTAGAAACGAGCAAGACGAAAGAGCAGCGTTGAGACGTGTCGCTACTGGCTTCATGCCTCATTTCTCCATTACTCGTCACGTTCTCTCATCATCGCTTTTCGCTCCTCTCCAACGTTCGTCACCTGTAAAGAGTGTTGATGGGTCCGCCGATGGCGGTGGTGAATTTTGACATGGCATCGGAGACGGTGGGGACGTCGCGACCGGCGAGGGAACCAAAGCGGGTGGCGAAAGGGTGGTCGGCTTTGCCGGCTTCGGAGGGGACCTGGTAGGGTTACGAAGCGTTGTTGTTGGGAGGGAGGGGAGGACGTGAGTCATTTGTGAAGTTGATGGGTGGAAATATTGTTTGATTACGTTTTCAGAGGTTATCAGTGGGACCTGTAGAATCTCGCCCATGATTCAGGCCCATGGTTTGCAGCGAATCCACGTATCCTACGTGTGTATGCTCCAACTCTTAACATTTAATCCCCGAGTCGCTGTCTTGTCAGCATCTCAATATCCCCATTATCTTCTTCCACACGATCGCAATTCCTACAACAACACCACAACCTGAACTTTATATATATATAACCCCACCATTAAAAGGAACACCCTCGAATTTGCTTACCTGAGCTGCTGTTGTCTCCTCGATACTCATCTCGGCGAGTCGCCTACTAGATCGACTGAATTTTGATACTGGAGGTAAAAACGAGGTTGACAGGTGGGAGATGGAGAGCAGGGTTAGGAGGGATATGGTGTAAGATTTCATGGTGGATGGGGGGGGGGGAGCGGGGTGGGTTTTTAATTGGAGGAGGGAATTTTGGTGATAATTTGAGGAAAGATTGAGGATAAACCAGCATTCTACGTCGCGAAATAGCTACAGCACGTCTGAAGCTGAAATAATATATCCCCTTAGTTCCTCCTACATCCTTTAAATTGTCGTTCAATAGATCGTAATACCTCAATTTTGATAATGGCCGGTCTCAGCGGCAGCGCTCCCTCCACCACACACTGGCGATCGCTCATCACCGTCACCGCCAAGCCCAAAACTGACGCCAACGTCAAGATCATTTCCAAGGAGGAAAGGGAAAACGCCACCATCCTAAACAATCTCCTCCACAAAAAACGCAACCTCCGCGTAAGCGCCCACAACCGCCGCAGCGACGTTGCTCAAAACCCCTACGCTGCCCTTTCCCACGTCGACGGTATAACTCAAGTCTGCGTTCTCTCCATTCAACCTGGTACGAATTTGGAGAGTAACTGCGACGATCCTCTCTACTCATACTCCCGCGACGTTGACGTCGACGGAGATGTGGACACCTCCGTCGGTAAATTAGAACCTACAATATTATCTAGTTTAGTCCAATTCGGAATAACCCACATCCTCCACGCCTCCGATCTTCTCGTTTCCTCCTCCCAAAAAAACCCCTCCCCCCCCTCTCCCCCCCCCTCTCCTTCCCCCTCCCCCCCCTCCTCTTCCACCTCCTCGAATCCACACCTAAATCCTTAACCC
>BLQM01000077.1:0-23396 GCA_012489335.1 Triparma laevis f. inornata
CTAACCCTAACCCTAACCCTAACCCTAACCCATAACCATAACCATAACCATAACCATAACCATAACCATAACCCTAACCCTAACCCTAACCCTAACCCTAACCCTAACCCTAACCCTAACCCTAACCCTAACCCTAACCCTAACCCTAACCCTAACAAATAACCATAACAAATAACCATAACAAACAAACATAACAAATAACCCTAACAAATAACCCTAAACCATAACCATAACCCTAAACCATAATAACCATAACCATAACCCTAGACTGATAATATTTTTCAGCCTTTTCCCTCTTAATATATTCAAACTTCTCATTTTAATCCCATAATTAACATTACCAACGATACTCACATCTTTCACATTATCGTCTTGTGTTTATACCACATTTCATTTAGCAATTATCGACTTTACGATCCCCAAACCTTCTTAATCTAGCATTGAACAAAATAAAAATGATTCGACCAATTTGTCTTTGCTTGCTAGCATTTTTGTTGGTCCAATTCGTAGCTTCCCAAACCGATGACGAAACAGCGGCGTTTATTATGTATGCATGCCGGAATCTCCCTACCATTCCATCCGCGTACTCGGACCTTTGCTCCACTCTCACCACAACGCTGAATCCCACGATCTCGCCGTCTCCTCCTCCCACTACCGTCTCCACCACTACTCCTACGACCCCTCCCACGACCTCTCCCGCCACCATTCCTACCTCCATATCCCCAACCATTGCGTGCCACGACAAGTGCGTTGCCAACCCGGACCAATCCCAAGCCCAGCTCAACCCTGCAATCTTTTGGACCTGCACATATTTAGGTCTTGACTGCACCAACAACGAAGACGCGACCACCATCTTCACGCGCTACTACCTCCTCCGCCGCGAAGAACCGGGCCAAGGAGATCGTGCCTGCTGCTTCGGCGACCCCGATGGTGCAACGAACTGCAGAGCTACACCCCAACGCGTTTGCGCTTGCGAAACAACCTGCATCGCTGACCCGAACCTCACTCAATCTCAGGTGAGAAACTGTGAGAAGAAATGCGACGAGCTGGAAACACGCCAATACTCGTTTCTAACATGTCTCACTTCGCTCGCCGCTCAGCTCAATCCGGCGATCTTTTGGGTGTGTGGAGAACTAGGCATCACCTGCTCCAACAGCGAAGACGCCACCGATATATTCACTCAGTACTACATTCGCTACAAGGACATCAACGGCAATACGGCGTGCTGCATGGGCGATGAAGATGGCGTTTCGAACTGCAGAGCCTCCCCCAGAGAATGCAATGACAACAACGACAACAACGATAACACGACTGACGAAACTCCCCCCTCAAACCCTCCCCCAACCCCCACTCCACCAACCCCCACTCCCCCAACTCCCACTCCCCCAAACCCCGATCTCCCAACCCCCGACCCTCCTTGCTCATCAACCTGCGTCGCTGACCCGAACCTTACCCAAGCTCAAATCAATCCGGTGATCTGGTGGGTCTGCGGTGAACTAGGCCTTACCTGCTCCGGCAGCGAAGACGCCACCGACATATTCACCCAGTTTTACCTCGCGCGCGGCATTCGCCCCGGCATTCCCGGCACTGGCGATATGGATTGCTGCATGTTAGCGTACGACGAAAATGGCATCGAATTCTGCCGAGCCTCTCTCCAAAGATGCGATGTAGATGATGATAATGATAACCACACTCCCACCCCGCCCCCTCCTCCCCCTGACTCCCAAACGATCATCTCCTCCGGCAGCACCCTAACCCTAACCGGCGAATTCCTCAACACCGAATCAATAACAATCCTCTCCGGCGGCACCCTCAACGTTAACTCCAACGTCACGATAACGACCAACTGGATCACGGTCGACGAAGGCGGCAATCTCAACATCGGCACCTCCTCCAACCCCGTCACGAACGTTAATATCTTCCTCAACCACGACCCCTGCGTGAACTTCATTCCACAGGTGAGAACCCTACGAAGAGCGAAGCGAGAAGCTTGGAATGCGGCATTGGTTTGTTATAAGGCTCCATGAGGAGCGAAGCGGCTAGCTTTAAGAACATTATAAACTAACTCGTCGCTTCGCTCCTCCGCTCGCTAATGCTCCCCCCTCCCCTCGTCGCAGTCCGACACCCGCGCAGTCCGCACCGACGCCTGCCTCCAGAACGGCCAGCTAACGTCGCAGGGCTCCACTTCCATCTACGGTGCCTCCGTCACCCCCTGGTCGCTCCTAACCCTCAACGCGAACACCGGTGACAGGTATGAAGTCTCGGAATTGTGCTAGTAACCGCTTTCGCAACCCTCCTCACTCATTCTTACTCGTAAACTCAAAAACTTTCAACGACTCGCTACGCTCGTCGCAGTCAAATCACTGTCGACTCCTGCCAAAATTGGCGCCCCGGAGGCGAGCTCGTGATTGCGGCGGGCGCGCGCCAAAACGACAGCCAAAAGAGAACGATCCAGAGTATCACCCCGACCTGCACGATTACCCTGACCCAGCCCTTATCCCAACCCGCGACTAACTTCGACGGCTTCACCACTGGAAACCCCAACATCGTGCAGCTCGAAGTCCTCTACCTTACTCGAAACATCGTCATTACCGGCCCCACACACGATCGCCAGGGAATCGTCGTCTCTCAGCGCCGCACCGGCGTCCTCAAGATCCACAACACCCAAGTGTCCAACTGCGGTCGAATCTTCCTCGGCGAGTATTGCGTTCACTTTCATATTCTCAACGCGTGCCCCGACTGCGCTCTCGTGGGAAACTCCATCTCCGACGGTTGGAACAAGGGCATCACGGTCCACGGAACCAGCAGGTGCAATGACAGTGAAGCGAGGAGCGAAGCGACGTGATATCTCTGCTCAAGCCAAATCTAACTCGTCGCTTTGCTCCTCGCCGTTTGCCGCAGCTCCCTCGTACAGGACAACGTCGTCTTTGATATCAAGGGCGTGGGGATCTACGTCGAAAACGGAAGAGAGTACAATAACGATTTTTTTTCTAACGTTGTCGGATGTAGTAGTGTTATGGACTGCATTTTGGAGGGTGGCGAGGGCATCGGAAGTTCACTCGGTGACAAGGTAAACTTAAACTAAATATCACAACGTCAAATTTACCCGTTTCATTCTAACACACGCTCGCTTCGCTCGCTGCTCTCTACAGACCCGACAAGCCGGCATGTACTTCAAATCGACCAACAACAACGTCCTAAATAACCGAGTCTTTGGATCCTTAGTTTGCCTACTCTACGAGCAATCGAACGTCCGCACGCAGTGCACTAGCTACATCCCCTTTGGGATCACTGACGGCAACGTCTTCCACTGCTACTCTTTCGGCTGGTACCCGACTTCGATCTTTCCCCGCAAGGTCGTCCAAGACGAACGAGGTGAGGAACTGCGAGGAGCAAAGCGACGAGCTGGGAATACGATTCTCTTATCGCCGCTACGCAATTCTAACTCGTAAACACCAATCTTCATGCGACTCGCTACTCTCGTCGCAGGCGCTATAAATGATCCTGCCACATGCAAGCCCTACCTGAGCGACGGCAGCTACAACGGCGCGGAAGCCATCATCGACAATCACACGGAGGTACGAAGTCGCGAGGAGCAAGGCAACGAGCTGGGAATGCGACAATTTTATCATCTTTACGTAATTCTAATTCGTTAACTCAAAACTTCACTTGACTCGCTACGCTCGTCGCAGTACGGGACTCACGACTTCGGCGCCGGCTCGTACGAGTTTAGTGATGTGCGCTTCCGCAACACCAGGATCGAGGGTCGGACGGCGCTCTATGCGAAGACGTATTGGAGAGGACCAACCACTGGAGCTTTCTGCGAAACTTGCGAGCTTATCGCAAACCCCGGCGTTGGATTGAACCTCCCCGGCGGCGACGCTCTGATGGAGTTCAGAGACACTGTCGTGCCCAACGGGAAGTTCGCGCTCCCGCACCACGGCTACGTCAACGGCGGTTTGCTTGCCTCCCAGTACGTTTTCTCCGGAGACACAAGCGGCGTCGACATCAAAGCTTTCGACACCGAGGGCGAGAATACGCTAGCGATAGTCGTGACGGTGGACGACACCAACCACATTCTGAGGCAGGATTATTTTGCGGTTGAAGAGAACGACTACGCTGGTTTAGGTTGCACGAACGATTTTCAGGACGGCGAAGTCTTGACTTGCGGAGCTGCTGCGGGGAAGCTCCGCCCGCTAAAACTTTATGGCTCAGGCCCAAACCCAATAACGGTGAATGTCCAAAACCCCGACAACACCCAATACTCCAACACCTTCAACTTCTACGACAAGGTAAACTTAAATAACGCAACCTTAAAATCCCAAACCTCCAAACTCATTCTCCAAACTCATTCTAATACACGCTCGCTTCCCTCGCGGCAACCCTAACAGATTTCCTCGAACATGCTGCTGTTCACGGCGTCGACCGAATTCCCTGTATACGGCGGCTTCGCGTTCGTCGTTCGCGCAGGCGCAGTAGTAACCATCACTTCACCAGACGACATTTCTGCCGTCGACTTCGGCCATACTGGCTGGGAGCTCCTCAACGACGTCCAACAAATAACCCTGAACCTCAACGCTCGCAATACTCAAGTGAACAATTGCGCTCTGCGCACCGACCACGCTCGACCCAACATGACACCTTTCGGTCCCATGTCCTTCGTCGACACGAATACCTTATGCGCCAACGATAGCAATAACGATAACACCACCGACAAAACTCCCCCAACCCCGCCCATCAATAACGGCGATTGCCAGATATCCTGCATCGCCAACTCGGACCAGTCCCAAGCCCAGCTTAACCCTTCAATATTTTGGGTCTGCGGCAAGCTAGGCCTCAGCTGCTCTAACAACGAAGACGCGACCACAATTTTCACCCAGTACTACCTTAGCTACAAGGACGCGAACGGCGACTCGGCATGCTGCATGGGCGACAAAGACGGCGTTTCGAACTGCCGAGCCTCTCCCCAAAAATGCGATGGTAACGATGACGATAACGATAACGATAAGAACGATAACCCTGTCACCCCCATCGCCAACCTCAAGGTCGTCACGTTCAACCTCTACTGGTGGAACGTCGGTCAAAACAACCGATGGGATGCCCTGTACGCGAAGATCGATGAGCAGCAGAGCTTCGATCTGATCGGCTTCCAGGAGTGCGAGGACGTCAACCTCGTCATCAACAACGTCCAGCACATGAGTGGACGCTTTGACTCGTACAGCCCCACGGACATTCCCGGCCCAGGCGACAACCCTGCGCCGGTGGCGTGGGACGGCCAGAGGTGAGAAGCTGTGAGCATATATATAGACGCCCCTATTACTGCTACGTAATTCTAACTCGTCGTCGCTTCGCTCCTCCGCTCCTCTTAGGTTCGATCGGCTGGACGCTGGCTGGGTACAAATCGGAGCTGACCAATTCGGCCAGCGCGTCACCGTGTGGGTGCGGCTCCTCGACCGCACTACTGGCGGTACCGTCTTTTTCGCAAACACGCACGGTCCGCTCGGCGACTGCTCCACCACGCTGGGCGACAACTGGTTGCGTGCCGTGACTGATAACATTATGCCAGACGACTTCTTGGTGTACACGGGCGACTTCAACTGCGCCGCGTTTTCCGCCGCCATCAATGTGCTCGATAGCACAGCAGGCGGCCCGCTCAATCTGGTGGCGTTCGGCGGATCGAAAGGCGGGATCGACATGATCTTCACCAACGGCGCCGAGGCTGCCTCGTGGAGCTCGGAGATTGGCGACCCCTCTGACCACCCTCTCGTGAAGGCCTCATTTGAGGCGAACAGGCGCCGCGCCGCGGTCGACACCACCCAGCCCCCGACCCTCCGAATCCTCGTGTCCACCATCTTCAGGAAGCTCAAGGCCCTCAAGACCGTCGTTTACTCGAGCAACTCCCTGCATAAGAACTAAAACTACACAGAACCTGAATTTCCCATTACACTACATTACATGATATATAAAAGTTACATCATCTACACTAATACATTAATAATACGTAAAACCCTACATGAACTACATTTTCAATTCAAAACACAATAACTAAATATCACTTATTCCAAATCCTTAATCTTCCTCTCCCTAATAACCCCCTCAATCCCTCCCCCCAATTTCCACAACTTTCCCCTAACCCCAATCTCCTCCCTCACAACCTCCCTCAACCTTCCAAACCCCTCCTCAAACTCCTTATCCCCTCCTGCGACGAACGTATCGAGGAGCGGCGAAGGAGCGGCGAGCGAAGAGACGAATTAGTTTATAATGGTTCTTAATGTTTGTCGCTTCGCTCGCCGCTCGCTCACCATACTTCTCCACCACCACCCCACAAACCTTAACCAACGTCTTCGTATACTCCGGCGCCGGTAAATACCTACACAAAAAGTTTATAATATCATCAACCTCATTACTCTCCAACCCTAATAAACTCTGCTCCAACCCTCTCCTAACCTCTAAAGTATTTAAAACCTCCACAACAACTTTCGGGTTTCGACTCTCCAATGCAGTTTTAAGCGCTGAATTATATTTAAATCCCTTAATATCTTTATCCCATTTCGATAGTTTCTTTTTTGATTCGAGAGTTACTCTATAATCATCTTTTCCTATAACTTCGTTTTTACCGCGAGTGAAATGAGAATATGTACCACTTAAAGCTTTCCTTTTTTTTCCTCCTTCCGCATTAACCCCCTTCTTTCCTCTAATCTTAACACTAATCCCACCTCCACTCATTCCCACAATAATCCGATCTTCATTAACTGTCATGCAAGTAATGGGACTAGGATATTTCATACCATGTACGATGGTGTAATCATCTAAATTCAGAAATTTTATGTGACCAGATGCGCAGGTTGATGTTAGACGGTTTAAAGTAATTGAGTAGGTTAGGGAGGTAATACTCTTTGTATGATTTTTAGAAGAATGCAACAACCTCCCCTCAATCCCCCCATCCCCAGTTTTCTTTAAAGCGTAAACATTCAAAGTCGCTCCACTTCCAGAAATTAACGTTTCCCCATCTTTCAATAATACCATACAATTAATACCTTCACCACATTCAATTTCTCCTAGATTATCACCAGATTCTACATCCCAGAATTTAATTAATCCATCATATCCTCCAGTCGCTACTATATTATTAGATTTAAAGATTCCGGTTGTGAGGGAACGGATTGAATCGTTTGAGGCTTTTATTTCGTTGATTTCTATACCTTCTTTAACATCATAAACTCGGAGGTAACCGTCGTCGGCGGTGGAGAGGACGGTGGAACCAGAGGGGAGGAAGGAGGTTGAACGAATCGAACCTGACGATAAAGCGTTAGAAACTACGAAGCGATCGAAATATCGGTCGTCAACGTCGTAAGTTGAGTCGTCTGACGACATTGACGACGCTGCTTGCGAAATTCGTCGAGACAACATCAGCGTCTCATGGCGTTTGGTGAAGAGAACGAGTGCGGATGCTTACCTTTAATGTTCTTTGAATCGAAGGTTCTTAAAGTCGTGTACGTGTTATTATTAGAGGTTATAACTCTAAACAGTCCATTCTCCCCACCGAAACTAATCAACTTCCCATCACTCCTATGAGAGTGACACCAGACAGGGGAGGGGGAGGAGACGAGTTTGGAGGTGTAGGAGGTTGCGGTGGGGGTGAAGAAGGTTAGGCGGGGACCGCCGGTTATGCAGAGGGTGGAGGTTGCGGGGTTGGTGGAGATTGAGGTTGGGGGGGCGTTGGAGATCTGGAAGAAGAAGGAATGGGGTGTTAGAGTTGGGGGTTTGGGAGAAAGGTTCCGAATTTCTTTCGAGAGTACTTACGAGATTTAGATAAAGGGGAGTGTTGAAACCCTTCCAGAATCCACTCTCAGGTTCGTCCTTGATGAGGTTGGAGTGAGTGGCATTTGCGGGGAGTGTGCTTGCGGAAGGCGTAAAGGACATTTTTGAGGGAGGAGGATTGGTGGCGGGGGAGGAGAAGAATGGGCGAGGATTGAGGTGAGGTAAATAGATTATTTAAGGGGTTTTTAAGACGTTCGTTAAAAGTTATGTGGCTAAGATTTTGTTTTAAGGAGTATTGTAAATAGTGCGTGTAAATTCGAAGCTTAAAAAGTGGTTTAAAACTCGAATTTCGTTTTCCAGATCGATCCTCAGAAAATCTCAATCTCAATCCACATCTAGCGACATCAGCTAACGTCGCCCAAAGGTCAAAACTTCCGCGCCGTCTCATATTATTCTAAAGCCCACCGCAAACTTCTCTTCGTCCCCTACCCGCCTCCCTACAACCTCCAATGCCTCAAGAACGTATAACCCTCACCCTCGGTCCCCTCTCCTCCTCCCTCACTTCCCACGCAACTCACCTCTCCCTCACAACCTCCACCATATCCTCTCCATACGACCCCTCAAAGTTTCTACGATTGGTTGATGATAAGAATGTGTTGAGGATTCGAGGTGTTATTGTTGATGAGAAAGGTAGTTTCATCGATTACACCACTCCCGAAGAAAACCTCGAAGACACTTCCTCCGCTTGGACTGGCGCTACTAGCATTTTTGACATGACTGACAACGAGTCTATGAACGCCAACGCTTTACGATCGTCATTAATGCCTCAAACAACCAATCCAGGTTCTTTCTTCGACCTTAAACCTGCGCAACCTGAAAAAAGCATTCCAAGTAAAGGTCGTGAAGTCGACTGGGATGCTTACATGGAAGAAGATACAAACCCTCAAATCCAAGAAGAAGAATCAACGCAACAACTCGGCGATTGGAACGACTTCGAATCCGCCTTAGAATCCTGTGGAGGAATCTCAGGTATAAAATCTTGGATATCGTACCATCCTATCCCCTCCCCTTTATACGTACCCATGCCAACCTTCAATCTTGTTCGAGATGGTAAAGATAGTGTATTCAGTTGTACCGAAGTTGAAGAAGTTGAGGAAAGTGTTAGAAAGTTGTTAGAGGAGTGTGATAGGTGAGATCTAAATTGAACATCGAGGAGAATGTGCAACGAATGAACGTTACTAGTTACGACCTCGTCGCTTCGTTTAATCGTTTCTCACGACATTTGAGACTTCGCGAACTCGTATCCACCAACAGCGTATCCGAAATCGATCTAAACATCACCCACGATGATAAAAACTATTATTGGCTTGGTATGTCTTCTAAAATCCTTCAATTTATTTCTGAAGAAACTCGGAGATCCTACATAACAACAACCGTATCATGCGGGAAACTTGAAAATGAGGAGGAAGAGGTTGTGGGGGAAATTATGAGAGAGAATAGACGTGACGTACGTCGAGCTGTGAATGTGGGAGTGGGGTTGAATGGTGTTAGGGAGTTTAGTGATGTTATTATTCCGGTTGATTACTCGAAATGCGAGGTGAGAACGATACGGTCGTCGCTAAAAGACACTGGGGGGCTGATAAATGCGTTGATTTCAGCACATAAGTTCGTTCATTTACGGCTGTGCGCGCTGGAAACGTTATCGTACTGCGATCGTGCGTTATCAGCAATACGGAATTCTAACGTAAGTCGTCAATATTCGCAACCTCTGCTCCTCGCTACGCGTCTGTCGCAGGAGATGTTGCAATCTTCGCAATCACAGAACGTAGGAGAAATAAATTGCGTCAGTAAACCACGATTAATAAAAACAAACATTTTCACAGCCGGAGCTGTAGCGGGTTTAGTAATCGATTCAGCTTTCAGCTCAACAAACCTAAAAACAAACCACGCAGGAGGCGGTGTGACAGTAGCTGGAGCAGGTATTTCAGGTGATGGAGGTGAAATTAACGCTACTCGAATGGGGAAATCTGAAATGGGGAATGTTGTTAAACCGAGTTATAGGCATAAAATCGTTGAGTTGGAAGGAGGCTGGATTTCGGGGAGGGAGTTTAAAAATATCATTAAGGGAGAGGGGGAGGGGGAGGATGAGAGGATTAGGGGAGGGGTTAAGGAGGGGGATAGGGAGTATACGATTAAGAAATTGCTTAAACCGTTGGGAGGGATTGATGGAGGGGAGGAGGGGAAGTTTTTTGGAATTTCGGGAGCGGCGAGGTGAGAATCGAAAGAAAACCATAACCCTAAAAATAAAACCCGCGGACTAACACACCTTGAGCACAGATTCGACGCCAGCTTCGGAACCAGCCTTGACACCCGACGTGACCTCGTGAAGGCTCTTTACTCCTCCACTTCTGCCTCCAGGATAGCCGCTACCATCGTTTCCTCGAACGACATCGGATCTCCTAACGTCGGAGGACTAAACTTGGGAAGTTACTGGAAACTGCTTTTAGGAGAGAGGGGGGGTGAGAACAACACAATGTTCACGACGCTTTCTACAAGCACGAGATCGAAGGGATGGTTGACTGCAGTCGCTGAGAATTTGAATAAGGCGAGGGTAGGAACGTTATGCGATGGGGCGAGGGGATTCTTGACTAGCGAAATCGCGAGGGGGGCATGCTGCGAGCCAGAGGAATTGGTGGAGGTCGTCGAGGACTTAAGGCAGTTGGTTGACGTATACGATGAAGAGTGATCGTAGAATTAAAAATTAAAAGAAATGTTTTAATTCAAGAACGTTTCACTTTCTCTAAAATCCCCTCGTCAACACTCTCAACGCTCTCCGCTTCACAAACCTCCCCTCCTCCCCTCCTCCGCCCCCCACCCAAAAAAAAACGGCAACCAACTAAACTTACACCCACTATGCTCTCCAAGCCTGGATCATCTTTCCAACCACTTGATATAATTTTAACTTTGTTGCGCATAACCTCTGTTAAAAAAGGAGAAACTAATCCCCATAAACCTGAGAATACCCATGGAGCTAATATTAAGGTTGCGCTAGCCGTGCATTCCGGGAAATATAGTTTACCGAAACCTAAACGTTTTTAATAGTGACGCCAAATAACCACTGCGGCATCGTCTGATGCTGTTTTTGTTAGTTTACCGAAGAAACCTATTTACTGAATCAACGAGGCTGGCATATTTTTATCAAGAAAGCGGGCCCAATTCCATTTACTTGCAGACGTAACTCGAGAACCTGGCGAGGAGGAAAGCGATGAGTTAGTGCACTTAATGTTCTTGGTTCTTAATTATCACGGAATTAATGGACTCCAAGCACGTCGCTTCGCTTCTCGTTGTCGTCGTTGTCTCTCACCTTCAGTATTGTACAAACCTTCGACCGTGCCGTGAGTGTCCATTAACACATTCAAGTTTTTCCTCGCCTGCCAAGCAATAGTCGTTGTATACATTTCTGCAGCTGCTTCCACGTTGTAGTTGCGGGCGTTCAAAAACCGCTCGAGGGTCATGAGATCTCAGATAGGCTATGTACGTAGGATATGGACACGTGAGTGTGGGTCAGAAAGATGTTAGTAACCCTAACCTCATATTCCGGAACCTTAACAGATCCAAGTCAAATCTCTCAACCTAATCCCCAACCCGCATTTCCCCCAAAACCCCTCCCCCCCAGCCCCGCACCTCTACCTGCCCCGAACCAATCGCCAAGGCTGAAACGAGCTCACACACTAACTCGCAGTTATCCGAAGCCTCTCCAGAACTCTTAATCTCTTCTAGCGTCATGGGTACTTTTTCCACCCCAGAACCATCTGCTTCTACTATACCTTCACAAGAACCGCCTCCTAAAATCCCCTGACGTTTACCTCCGTCCGATGATGGGTAAAGTAAAGGAGGCTCTATTCTCGACTCTCTGTTCCTTCGGGCTTTACGCTCCGACGTTGCCTCCTACGAAATGGTTGGACGTGTTCTGCGGTAGCGGTAGTGTAGGTTTAGAGAGTTTAAGTAGAAGTCATAAATCGAGCGACGGAGGGTTATCTGTTTTCGTTGATTTCGCCGATGACTGCTGTTAGACCGTCAGGGACAACCTGGGTTTGATAAATTTCGAGGTGTTGGGATATCCTGTGAAGTCCGACGCAATAAAGGCGCTGGTAGATCCCTCGGGCGCCGGAATCGACGTAGACAAATTCGACGTTGTGTCGATAACGCCTCCTTACGAGGAGGTGGTCTACGCCGATCTGATGGACAAGGTTTGCAATTCTTCCGTGGTCGGAGAGGATACTGTCGTTGTTATTGAGTATCCGATTGAGGTGAGGTTTGCGAAGAGCGAAGCGACGAGTTGGGAATGCGCCAATACTGATTCAACGCTACTTTATACTAACTCGTCGCATCGCTCCTCAGCAGCTTGGGAGCCTTCCGCACGTCGTAAAAGGGTCGGAGTATGGTTCCAGCACGCTAGCTGGCGTGAGGAACAGAAAGTACGGAAGGACCGTGATTGCGATTTACGTTGCCGACCCCACCGGTAGGATGGACGGGGCAGAGAGCAGGCCTGAGAAGTTCATAAATTTAAAATAAAATATGTTTCGAGTATTCAAATCATTAATATCATCATATTATTATATATACATAAAACCAACTAACCCATCTACCTCAACCTCAACCCCCACTTTTCCCCTCCACTCAATCCTCCTAAACCTTTCAACCTCCCCAATCTTCACCCACGCCCATGCTCTATTCCTTCCTAAATCCTCATCATAAACCTCAAAAGTAATTCTCCCCACGAACATCATCTCCTCCTCCTCGTCCTTCTTCGGTAAAGTAACCATAACATCACTTCCTATTGTTAGTGTACCTTTTCCAACAACAAACCTTTAACATCAACAGACCTTCTAAACATCCTTAAATTCTTAAACCTATCAACAACATTCTTACTCTTTCGTCCATCATCGAACAAATCCTTAACATCCTCAAACCCTAAACGTCTGTAACCCTTTAAATAACCAAAATCAATCTCCGGGCATTCATTTATAGATCGGCCCCAACCTCACCCAGTTTCAATTTCAATTCTCCTCCTCCAACCGTTTTCACTATAATAATCCCCTCCATCAAATGGACCCGTACCTCAAGAACACGAGAATTAAATCTCATAAAAATCAGGAATATACACTCCCTCCATCCCATAACATTTGATATTTTTTAGGAAGAGAACTCGACAGAGTGATTTCTAAGGAATTGAATATTAAAGTACGATTATTGGCGGATGTGTAATACATTGATTCGCCTTTATCATATTTTATGATAGCCTGATGAGTTTTTGTAGAGGGTGATATTTTTGTGGATTTTGTTATGTTTTTTTTAGTTATGTTAACCATTTGGGCGAAGCTTAGGGACGCCTACCGTAAAAACTGCTCGAACAACCACACTGCCCCGAGCGGCTACGTCCTCCAGCACATCGACCGGGAACACCTGCAGGTTTCGGAGCTTCAGCTGAGAGACAGCGGGGCAATATCGCTCAGACAGAGCTTGTCGTATCATCTCATAACGATTGATCTGAGCAGCAACGGGATCTCGGACGTAGGGGCTGAGGCGTTTGCCATGTCGTTGGAGAAGAGCTCACTCACGTCGCTGGACCTGATCAAGAATCTGATTGGAGACTTAGGCGGGGTTGCCCTGATAAACTCATGGAGGTAGAAGTGTTGGGGTTAGGGGTCGTCATATACAATCTTGCTAACTTAACATCTTATCACCCATGTTTCCCCTTTTGCGTATGCAGAAATCGGCTTGGAACAAAGTCCGCAGAAGGGTTCGCGAGAATCCTCTCGCTGCCCTCCATCACACCAAACAAGATAGAATCGAAAAACAGCCTCGGAGACAGGATGCCGTCTGCGTACGGCTTCGCGGCATCACAGGGTAGCGCAAGAAAAACGTGGGGGAAAAACAGGTCGGGAAAGAAGTCAGAGCTAGCGAAGAACCCGGTGGGAGGGGGAATGACCCTGACGGAACTCGGGCTTGGGTGGAACGGGCTCGGGGCGGAAGGGACCAAGAAGATACTGGGGATGGTCAACGAGAGCTCTGGGCTCAAGTCGCTTCTGCTCAAGAACTGCCTGGAGGGAGGGGGCGAAGTATGGGTTGACAAAAAGGTCCTCAGGCACTGCGACATCGTCACCAGCTTCCCGGCCAACAGTATAGGTGGCTTCGGGAACCCCAAAGCGGAGAAGGCGACAGGCAAGATGGGGACGGAGGGGGGAGGGGAGGGAGGGGACTTCGAGGGGGAGCTCGCGAATGTGAATGCGAATGGAAATGCGAATGCTAATTTAGAGGTTGGGGTCATGACCAAGGAGGTTGCGGAGCCGCCCTCCCTGCAGAAGCTGCATAGGTGCGCCGAGTTATAAATAACGACGATACATGCTGTAACTGTTTTAAATAAAATAATAATCATGCATCGCAGTGGGTTAACACTTTTGTGTGTTTAGAATTCTAGCCATAGACATTTCCTTTCCAGCTCGAACGAAAAATAAGTTTTTCAGATCCCCTGTACTTATATGTACCGGGTACGTTTCCGCAGTAGCTCCCCCTGCCGAATTACACAAATTCAGCCTGAGCAGCCATTCCGCCATTGTCCCCTATAGTCATTAGGCTAAGGCTCAGCACAGCGCGCACATTTGGATCCCCCGATTTTCCTTCTAACTCGCCTTTTCAGACGTCTCTCCTCGCTGCTATAAACTGCCTACCGTCTTTCGACATCTCTTCCTCCGCCACTGTTGGCCTACACTTGGTGAAGGACAAGGAGATGAACACCGTCGCTTGCCAGGAGATGTTGAATCTCCTTACCGTACCGTCTAATGCTACGGCTTCTGACTTCGGTCCTTCTCTGTCAACGACAAAGATAGAGATGGGCGACGTTGTGAGCGAGGAAGAGGACGATGCGGTTTTTGGCCGCACTGCTGTAAAGGCCGCACGTCTTGGTGCTGCCCTGACCTCCTCGACCCCGACCTCTTCTTCCACCACGGTGGCTTCCCCTACCACGGATGCTTCCTCTACCACCGCCGCCACGAAAACAACTGACTGTACCTCTCCCTCGTCTACGACAAAGACTACGGGGACGAACACACCCAACTTCCAGACCTCGACCTGGACAAAATCAAAGCTGACCTTAACGAACAAGACCAAGGCGGCTTCTTCCACCTCGGAGTCTCCCTTAACCTCGACCTCGAAGTTCACTTTGAAAACGGACTCGACCAAGGCGGCCTTATCTACTGCCGCTGCCGCCACGATGACAACAACTGACTGCACTGACTGTGCCTCTCCCCCGTCTACGACAACGGCTACGGGAACGAACACGCACAAATTCCAGAAATTTACCTCCGCCACGACGAGAACCTCGAAGTTGACCTTGACAACGGACTCGACTAAGGCGGCCTTCTCTGCCACCGCCACTACTATATCTGACTGCGGGCCTCTATCGGCTACCACAACGACGGAGGACACCGAGAAAGAGGAAGTAGGCATAACACCCATGCCTTCTTTAGTCGCCTCGATCATCTTCTTCGTCGTCGTAATCATCACGTCGGCTTGGACCTTCTTTGTGTCGCCTTTCTCTGTTCAGTCGCCGGGCAGGAATGATTTAGAGGTGAGTTACTATGAAGATTTAAATATAGGGTGCGACTTGACACAATTCTAATTCGACACGACTCGCTCGTAGCAGAAGAAGAAGAAAAATATAAACCAAGCCTTGTCGCTCAGTTATAGGTGTCGCCGAGAATTTCTTTGCTTGTTTTTATCCACAGCCCTATTTATCAACATTCCCTTCGTAGTTTCAGGGAATGTGATTGAGATTGACAGCGTGGCCCATGAAAGTCTTTATGCCACGATAAGTGATTCTGGATCGAAAACAGGGGCTGATAAAATTTCCAACAACAAAGTCGTAAAAGTTCCTGTAGGAACGTACCAATGTGTTCAAGAAATTGCAAATAGTATTTGTGGAAGTTGCGAAGATGATGAAAGTTTGTATAAAATCTCTGGTATACACGCCGAGATAATTTGCGGAGGATCTGCGCATTCCTGTGTTTTAAGTGCGGATAAGACTGAGAAGAAGACGGTGACAAAAACGGCGTCCAATCTCTGCGAGGCTCGAGATCATTGTACTAGTTCTTCAAACACTTTCAAACTAGCGACAAGTAATGGTTATGGCTTTGAATTTAATGCAGCTCTAGACATCTACAACGAAAGAAATGCCCAATTTGATACTCGAGGCTACGCTGATCGAATATATTTCAATGAGGCAGGAGATAGGCTTATGTTTGATTATAATGGTGCTACATGTCAATTACAATTTGGCAGTGGTCCTGGGAACAACGGGGGCGACACATTTAATGCTAAATGGGATTGCAGCGGGGATCTTGGGGATTCAATTGGAATTTCCGATGACTGTACTGTTATACTTACTCTTACAACTTATAGGTTGACATGGGAATGTTGTAGTGTAACAAACAGCAACATAAACGCTGTTTGGTACGGTGGCGGTATATCCGCCGTCAAGCCACCATCTACGTTTCAGGTCAGTGACGCTTGTACATATCAAGTTGAGACATATTCCAACCTAAGAATAATGCATATTTCGGGGACAGGAACGGAAGGAGCATTTAGGATAGCTGGAATGAAGTTTCATAAAGGAGGTAACGCTAACTTAATTGGAGGTGGATTAAAAGTTGACAACAATGCCGTTGTAGTACTGGAACTAAGCCTTTTTGATTCCTGTACAGCCTTTAACGGAGGGGCTATCCAAGTATCCGGCGGTAGCACAAGTCTTGATTTGTATGTTTCTTCGTTCACTCAAAATAATGTTACCAGCAGCGGCAATGACATCAACATCGTTAGTGGCACCGTCACAGTGCATGACACTTGCCCTGTTGGTTGGGCCGGCAACCCGATGACTGGCTCTAATTTGAACACTGCTGGCAGCATATCTGACACGGCGAAAAGTTTTTTCGTGGGAACATGCTCTCTGACTTGTCCTGCTGGACGGTATAAATTAGGAGACTCAGGCCCGTGCTTAAACTGCGACGCTGGGATGTTCTCCGAGCTGGGCAGCGCGTCCTGTGCAATCTGCTCGAGCGGGAGGTACGCAGCCGAAACAGGGACGGCTTCATGCTCCAACTGTGATGCTGGACTTTACCTAGCAGACGATGGCTTCTCTGCGAGCGCTCACGACTCTTCAAGTGACTGTACCGCCTGCAACAGTGGCAAGTACAGCGGGTCCGCCGCAGCAGACTGCTCACCATGCGCCGCTGGCAAGCGCTCCATTGACGCGGCCACAGGCGATGAGTCCTCAGCCTGCACTGACTGCAGCGCTGGAACATACACTAGCAGCCCGTCGTCTTTGGCATGCCTGCAATGCAAAGTTGAATACCCTGGCCAAATAGCAAACACTGATCATACAGGTTGTCGGACTTGTTCAGATGGACAATCTTCCCCCGAAGGTGTTAACAATGGCATAAATTGTCAAGATTGCAAAGCCGGGAAAAAAAGCGAAAATGGCCTTTGTATACCCTGTTCAGGTAATTCGGTCTCCGCTCCTGGTCAAGACAGATGTTCTGAGTGAGTAAATTTGGGACGATTTCAAAAATCTCCGAATTTTTTGCTAACACAGATTTCCTCTCCTCAATCTTTCCTCATCCACAGCTCATGTGATGCGTACGCTGGGACGAAAGCGGTTGGACAAGCCTGCGTACGTTGCGAAATGGGCAAGTACCTTTCTAATGAAGCGTGCGTTGACTGCAGCACTGGCAGGTACAGCGCTACATTAGGTGCTACAGCTTCGACGATGTGTTTAGTCTGCTTGAGCGGGAGGTACGCAGCCGAAACAGGGACGGCTTCATGCTCCAACTGTGATGCTGGACTTTACCTAGCAGACGATGGCTTCTCTGCGAGCGCCCACGACTCTTCAAGTGACTGTACCGCCTGCAACAGGGGCAAGTACAGCGGGTCCGCCGCAGCAGACTGCACTATCTGCTCGAGCGGGAGGTACGCATCCAGCACAGGGACGGTTTCGTGCTCCTATTGTGATGCTGGAAAGTTCTTAACAGACAACGTCGGCGATGCGACCGCCCATGACTCTTCCAGTGACTGCGTTGTCTGCTCGAGCGGGAGGTACGCATCCAGCACAGGGAAGGCTTCATGCTCCAACTGTGATGCTGGACTTTACCTAGCAGACGATGGCTTCTCTGCGAGCGCCCACGACTCTTCCAGTGACTGTACCGCCTGCAACAGGGGCAAGTACAGCGGGTCCGCCGCTGCAGACTGCATTATCTGCTTGAACGGGAAGTACGCATTCAGCACAGGGATGGCGTTGTGCTCCAACTGTGCCGCTGGTAGATCTACGACTGGAGACACAGCGGAGCACCACGACAACATAGATGATTGCGAAAATTGTGAAGAAGGGAAATTCAGCGGCGAAGGTTCTTCTTGCATTTCCTGCGCCGCTGGAACAATACTTGTCAAATCGACTGCTTCCACATTCGATGATGCATGCGACAACTGTGTTAAAGGGAAGTCGAGCGCACACCCTTTCCTAAATTGCACTACTTGCCTAATGGGAACTTACAATGATGTAGAAGGAGGGACCTGCCTAATTTGCCCGGCTGGACGCTACAACCCTTACGATACTGTCAATGCCAGCGAACATGATGAACTGGAAGATTGCGAATTTTGTGGCTCAGGAAGGTACCTCAGCGATGATGCTACAGGCGCTATTCACCATGACAGTCCTAACGATTGTTTGAATTGTAATCCAGGACATTTCTCCAATCGAAATAAGAATATAGCGGCTGCAGGCGTTACAGTCTGTCAACCGTGCGAAGTAGGAACTACTTCGCCACCTCAAGCTGGTTCTTGTGGTAATTGCATTGCTGGATACTCATGCTCAGATGAAAGCGGTACTGAAGCCTGTTCTCTTGGGAGGTATAGCAACGGTGAAACCAACGGAAAGTGCAAAGACTGTGAAGAGGGCTACTTCTGCCCTGGATCGGTCGACCGTTCACCGTGTTTTACGGGAATGTACCAGGAAGAACCTTCTCAAAAGGAGTGTAAGACCTGCCCCCCCGGAAAGTATCAACGGAAACCACAAAAAACGAGTTGCGACGTTTGTCCAGCTGGTTATTTTTGTCCTGAAGGTACAAAAATACAAATTACCTGTGGCAGCATGACAGTGTTTTGCCCTGAAGAGTCTAGCAAAGTCATAATTGCCAATGATGGATATTACACAACGACTCCAACTTACGACACAGACCTTTATCCAGAGAAGAGGCGCACCGCCCAAGTTCGTTGCGAAGAGGGACACGCTTGCGTTGGAGGAACAAAAACTAGGTGAGGAAATTGAAGTTGACGTTCATCTTCTCTCCCTCCTCCTACCCCCCCCCCCTCTAACATACGATGCTCGGCAGGTGCGAGGAGGGCACAATAGCGAGTATTGACAGGTCGTTTTGTGAAAACTGCCAAGCCGGGAAGTACTCCAACGTTGAAAACACACAGTGCGTGGAGTGCGAAGACGGTCACTGGAGTGGGGTTGCGTCCTCGTCATGTACCAAATGCGAATCCGGAACTATCGCCAACGCCGAAAAAGACTACTGTGACAACTGCGATCCAGGAACGTACTCCAACACGGCCAATACAGAGTGTGTTGAATGTGGATTAGGCGATTGGAGCGGGAGCGCTGCCTCCTCGTGCACGCCGTGCGAAGAAGGGTAAGAATTTCGTTATCCACGCATGATTTGCTAACCCCAAAAATGTCGCTCAATTTCTAACTCATCGCTTCGCTCCTCGGCTTGGCTCGTTGCAGTAAATTCACAGATAAAATCGGAACTGACTTCTGTGATCCATGCCCCGAATTCCAGGAATCAGATGAAGGCGCGTCCAAGTGCCGTTGTCAACCGGGATTTGTCCCAAAGTTAAACTCCACAACTGGGGAGCTACTTGACTGCAAGTGTCCAGCTGGGAAGAAGCTGAGCAACGGTGTGTGCGTCCTCTGCCCGACGGGTTCTTACAAGAAAAACGTCGGCAACAAAATTTCCTGCTCTAGCTGCGATCAAAGCGCCGTCGTCGAGTCCTTCTCTACGCACGCCCACCTTGAGCTGGCCAAGAACAAGAGCTTAAAGGAATTGACCCTACCGGATCATCTTTTCCCCACCACTAAGCACGCTTGCTCCTGCGACCGTCAGTACTTCTTTAAACCATACACTGCAAACGGCACCTTCGTTGGAGAGTGCGTCAAGTGCCCTGTTGATGTCACGGAGTGCAACCTGCCGGGATTCAAAATTGAGACCCTCAACGTAACGAGGGGCTACTGGCGCAGCTCTAACTCTAGCGACAAAATCGTCAAGTGCTACACGGAGAGCGCCTGCGTTCACGCCAACATCACGATGGAGTCGCCGGTAATCAGCATTAACGACCAGTGCAACGTTGGCCACCACGGCCCCATCTGCAACATTTGCGACGAAGGATACGCCAAGTCCATCACCGGGCGGTGCGACATCTGTGAAAACGGCTCAGAGATCCCCACCGAAATGTTCTACCTCGGGGGCGCCGGCATCCTCGTCGCGTTAGTGATCAGCGTCCTCACCGTGAGGAAGATGATGGACATCAAGCACTCGGCTGCAGAAGAGCTCGCCAAGATGAGGAACGACAAGAAGAACTGGTTCAAGAAGACGCGAACAACGATAAAGATCTTCACGAGTTTCTACCAAGTGACAACCCAGTTCGAGGACACGCTGAGCGTCCGCTTCCCTGAAAACTTTGAGAACTTCGCAAGGGCGATCAAGGGCTTCATCACGTTTGACTTCATCAAGATTGCCAAGGTCGGCTGCATCATGGAGGTCAACTTCTACCACAAATTGGTTTTCATGACCATCGGTCCCCTCGTCGTCTCTTTGACGCTGGCTTTGATTGCTTTCGTTCTGACATTGTTTGCAAAAACGGGAGAGATAAGATCCAAGATCATTGAGAATACTGCAGCCATGCTCCTCTCCATCACCTACGTTGTCTTTGCCAGTGTGAGCACTACTGGTGAGTAGTACGACGATTACACCGATTATTGAAGCGACGATTCATACTCTCATGTCCAACACTAACCCGCGTCGCCGCTGTCCACCACGTTGCAGTGCTCGACACGTTCAACTGTAAGACGTACGGGGACGACGAGACCGAGTACATGGTTTCGGACCAGTCACTAAGCTGCAACACAGAGGAGCACAAGACGTATTCGCTTTACGCTGCAGGAATGATATTCGTCTACCCAATCGGCATCCCTCTACTTTACTTCGGCCTCCTGTGGAAAGATCGCAAGGAGCTTAGGGTAAAAGCGGAGAGAGATAAGAACGAGGCTTTGGTGAAGACAGGCTTTTTGTGGGACGAGTACATCGACAAGTACTGGTGGTTCGAGGTGTTCGACTGCATGAGGAGGCTGAGCCAGACCGGTCTTTTGATCTTCATCTTCCGCGGCAAGGCGTCTCAAGTCGTGGTGGCCATGATCGTCTCGGCGATTTCGGTCGCCCTGTACATCAACTGGAAGCCGTACGTGAAGCATACTGACAACCAGCTCGCCATAATAAGTCAGGCGGCGATCTTCTTCACTCTCTTCTCCGCCTTGCTGACCAGGGTTGAGATTGACAAGACTGAAAACTACGACATGGACATGGTGAGAAAATATTTGTTATATAACCCCACCACTACTCCATCATGCTAACACATGCTCACACATTCTCGCAGTTTGGCTACTTACTGATCGCAGTCAACCTGCTCGTAATTTTCTTGTTCGTTTGCCAAGGGTTGGTCCACCCCTGGAAGATCTTCGTGAAGAAGGTTAGCAGAACGCACATTCACGGAGGCTATCTCCGAGGGCTTCCGAGCAAACCAACGTGGGAGGACTTCTGGGACTACTTTGACCTGCTGATTGAGAGTAATTCGGACGATGCAGGCTGGGATGAAATGAAGCCAAGAGACTGGCACATGGGCCAAAAGCAGGGCAAGAAGTGGTTGAAGAGCACCGAGGCGGAAGGTTTTTGGCGGTGCAGCAGCGGCAACGGGCCGATAGATCAGCTGAGAGTGTCGTTCCCGCTCGAAGCGGAGTACGCGGACGTCGTGAAGCACGCGTTGAAAAACGAAGCCATGCCAAAGTTCTCCTTCAAGTCCGAGATAGTGATGACGAAGAATGTGCTCATGGTCAACGAGGACTCGAGCGTGGACGAGTACTTTATGACCAAGACGCCGATGTTCTGGTGGAACCGCGACTTCATGACGAGGAGGTACATTGAGAAGAACGAATACTCGTTCGACGTCATTCGGAAAAGCCTGACGTGGGACCAAGAACAGCGTTACGCTTTGCCCTCGGAGCTCGCAACAAGGGGGGAGATAACGCTAGACGGCTTAAGGATAGAGAGTCTGTCGGGTGGTGAGAGGTGCAAAGTGACGAGGTTGATGCACGTGGACTTCTCGGAGGACTTTTTAGGGGAGGACATGACGCAGAGGTTGCTCGGTCCGAAGTGGTTAAGAGCGTTCGTGGACGAGTACAGCTTATTGAGTACCGATAGAGACGAGAGCAGCGTGGCGAGCACAGCCAGCTCCCTCTCAAAAAGAATGACGAATATCATCGACGTTGTGAAGAGAAAGACCATGGGCGGTTTATTGGGAGGAGGAGCGCACAGCATCGACATTGAAATGACGGACAGGAACAGCAGTTTCAACTTCGACAACCCCATGGCAAAATCGAAGAGGAAAACTCGTACCCTCATGCCCACCGTCGGCGAAAACGTGAACTATGACATGAAGAGCTTCATGGAAGACGACAGCACAAAGGAGAGCAGGAGACACGACAGAAGGCAAAGGTTCATCAACAGCCGCATAGAGACGGCCAAGAAAATGCTTGTAAAGAAAGCCGCGCCAAAGGCGAAAGGCAAGGAAGTCCTACGTTCAAAGAGCAGCATGCCGGCTAAAGTTATGGGCGGCAAACCCGGAGAGTGGCACAGTTTAATCGATTCCATCACCGGCGATTATTACTACGAGAACGAAATATCCGGGGACACCCAGTGGGACCTTCCCGAGGGTGTCGAGGAGGTCATGGCGACTGTCATCGGCGTTTTAATGGTCACGCCTTCGGATTTAGGAGGGGACTACAATCAGCTCGTCCTCGACGTCAGAGAGGAGTTAGAGGAGTTCGGGAAGGTCGGGAGTTTGATCGTACCGAAGAAGGGGGAGGAAGGGGAGGGATACGTGTACTGCAAGTACACTTATTGCTGGGACGCCGTGAAAGCGAAGGAGAAAATGATTGAGACGGAGTACGCAGTCAACTTCAAAGGTGACGAGTGGTACGCCAGTCAACTCCTTGCAAAGAAGAAACGAACGTCACAGAGGTCGTCGTTGAAGAACTCGAATTCGAGACTGAGATCGTCGTTCAGTGAAAATGACAACGTCTGGATCGAGCATAAGTGCACGACGGGGGGTAACGCAGGGTCGTCTTTCTTTCATCAGCCCAGCACGGGCGAGACGACGTGGGAAAGACCCGAGGGCGAGATCAGGATCGGGGACGACCACGTTGAATAAAATATGTATAATTGGGGGTTAGGGGTGATTAAGGGGTGGGAGGG
>BLQM01000077.1:23610-35927 GCA_012489335.1 Triparma laevis f. inornata
CCTCCCCTTCACAATGTCCGACGACGACGACGGCGCCATAAAAGTTTCCGTCCGAATCCGTCCCCTCAACACCCGCGAGCTCGAAAACGCTCAAACCATCGGCTTCCAATACTCCGACAAGGCGCTGAGGGAGACTACGAGTTCGGGGGAGAAGGAGTATAGGTTCGATCATTGTTTTGGACCGGATACGCAGAATACGGAGGCTTATGAGAAGGTGAGGGTTAACCCCAGCTGAGCGAAGCAGGAGAGACGGGGGAAACGAGGATGAGACAAGGGTAGGGGAGGTGGTGGGACGCTAGGTTAGGGGCTCGCTCGCCCTTGAGCTTCACGAGCCCGCTCGCTGACCCCTGTTAGGGCCCTTCCCCCTACCTTCTCCCTACTCCCCTCCCCCAATAAAATCTTCTAACTCGTTAAAACCAATCTTTATGCGACTCGCTACGCTCGTTGCAGGTTGGGCAAACCCTCGTCCAACACGCCATGGACGGCTACAACGCCACAATCTTCACCTATGGTCAAACTGGTTCTGGCAAAACCCACTCCATCCTTGGCAATGACTCCGACCCCGGCTTCATTCCCCGAACCATCCAAGACGTTTTCAACCACGTTATAGCTCATCCTGATACTAACTATAATATTATGGTTAGTTATTTAGAGGTTTATAATGAGGAGATTAACGATCTACTTCAAATGGAGGAGGATGAGGGGAAGAACTTGAGGATCCTCACGGAGGATCCACAGAAGGGGGCGATTATTGAGAATCTTATTGAGCAGGTTGTTACGTGTAAGCAGGATATTACTAATGTTTTGACTGAGGGAGAAAAGGTGAGAGATATCATATATATACATATAAATATGTATATATATATAAGAAATTAACTGTAATAATAATAATAATAATAATAATATACCACAATCTATAATCCCCCCCTAATATCACCCCTTACCCCCCATACCCCCCATACCCCCCATACCCCCCCATACCCCCCTCCCCCCACCCCACAGCACCGCTCCTACGGCTCAACCCTAATGAACAACACCTCCTCCCGCTCCCACACCCTCTTTCGTATGATAATCGAATCAAAAACCGAGCTCAACGTCGAATCCGACGAAGACGAAGAAGTAAAGGACACGTCAGGAGGCTTCCAAACCTTCGGCGCTGCCGCGGCAGCTGGGGGAAGTAGCAAGAAGATTAGTTATCTTAACCTTGTGGATTTGGCGGGGTCAGAGAGACAGAAATCGACAGGCGCGAGTGGATCGCAGCTCAAGGAAGGATCTAATATTAACAAGTCTCTCCTTGCTCTTGGAGCCGTGATTTCAAAGCTTGGCGAGTCACACAAGCAGGTGAGGGTTAACGTTTTTCTTCGTAATTACTAAAACCATCATCTAATCTAACCCTAACCTCACTCGTCGCCATACAGGGCCGCTCCAAAAAGGGCGCCTTCATCCCCTTCCGCGACTCCAAACTCACCCGCATCCTCAAGAACAGCCTCGGCGGAAACACCCTCACCTCCATCCTCTGCACCATCACCGCCGCCCCCATGCACCACGACGAGACAATATCCACGTTAAAATTCGGCCAGTTGTGTAAAACTATTAAGAATAAGGCGAAGGTGCGAACGTCACGAGGAGCGAACGCGACGATGAGAAAACGTAATATCTCTATTCGAAATTCAGCGTTTGCCGGTAGCTACAGTCTCAACGTCGACACCGCTTTCGTCGCCTCTCGTTTCTAACTCGATATAACACCAATCGTTCATGCGACTCGCTACGCTCGTCTCAGAAAAACGAGACCATCGATGAAAAAACTCTCCTGAAACAGTACAGAGCTAAGATATCCGATCTGCAGCATCAGATCGCTATTTTTAGTGGAGAGGTTGATATGGATGGGGGTGAGAGTGGTGAGGGGGGAAAGCTTAAGCGCACGAACAGTATGGCGAGCAGCGGAGGAGGTGAGATGCAGCGAGGAGAGAAGCGACGAGCTGGGAATGAGAGGATTACGGGAGTAACAATGAGGCGGAGCGACGTAGTCCGA
Organism: Triparma laevis f. inornata; assembly: GCA_012489335.1. Lineage (NCBI taxonomy): Eukaryota > Bolidophyceae > Parmales > Triparmaceae > Triparma > Triparma laevis. The sequence goes on from BLQM01000077.1 coordinate 25,643, forward strand.
GGAGCGAAGCGACGAATTAGTTCATAATAATATTAATGATTGTCGCTTTGCTCCTCGCTGTCGTCGTTCGCTCCTCGCGGGGAATTCGACAATTACGGTCGTAATTCTCTGCGCTAGTGGCTTTAATCTAACCGTACATACCGGTTTCTTCGCTGCGAAATTCTAACTCATCAACGCCAATCTTCATGCGACTCGCTACGCTCGTCACAGGGTTCAACAAGCTACGTGAGGTTATGGACCAGGCTGAGAGGGACAAGGCCAGGACCGCTGAGCTCGAGGTGAGAACACGTAATGCGATAACCCAATAACTTACCCTTGACTAATCCTCCCCTCCCCCCCCACCCTTACAGCTCCGAGTGAAGAAACTAAGCGACATGGTAATCAGACGAAACCCCAACGCCAACCCCGAATCAACTTCCCCCACCAACATCCAGTACCAGAAGCAATCCTCTAGGTCTCGCACTCGCTCTGCTAGCGTTTTCGCACCCGCTGGATCTATTCTGCCTGGCGCTGCTTCCGCTTTTGCTGGAGCGGCTGATGATATGAGAACGTCAGTTGCATCAACTTCACAAGGGGAGGAGGTGAGACTCGGCGTCATGAGGAGCGAACGACAACAACGAGGAGCGAAGCGATGAGCTGATAATACTTGTTGTAGCTCGTCTCCGCCGCTTTTGTCTTTTCACAATTCTAACTCATCGTCGCTTCGCTCATCCAGTCCTCGATGGAGAAAATGCAGCTCTACAGCGACATCCAGGTGAAGGAGAAGAGGATCGAGGAGCTCGAGAATGACGGGAGCTACAGCCGAGAGGAGATTGGCAGGCTCGAGGAGGAGCTTGAGATGAAGATCCAGATCATCGAGGAGCTCACTGAGGACCGGTGAGACACAGCGAGGAGCGAAGCGACGAGCTGGGAATACTGGTAGTAGCTGTTCTCCGCCGCTTTCTTCACTACTCGTTTCTAACACAGCTCGCTTCGCCCACCGCTCCTCGCTACGCTCGTCGCAGCACGGCTCTCCTCGAAACCCAGGCCGAAAAGAAGGAGTTCCAGGACCTCGCGAGGAAGGAAATCCAGGAGTACCACGACAAGAGGCAGGAGGAGTTGGACGAGCAGCAGGAAACCGTTGACGACAAGAAGACCAACTTGGACGACCAAGAGGAGACCTTGAATAAGAGGCAGAAGCAGCTGGAAGAGATGCAGAACCAGCTCTCTGCGAAACTCGCCCTCCTCGATGAGAAGGAGTCCGGTGAGAAACTGCGAGGACGAAGGGGAATATGACGATTACTCGCTCCTCGCATTAAGAACACTCGAAACTAACTCGTCGCTTCGCTCCTTGCTACGCTAATGCTCCTCGCTACGCTCGTTGCAGACCTGCAGCAGAAGATGAACAAGCTGGAGAAGAAGATCAACCTCTGGAACCACGCAAAGGAGGACCTGCAGAGGAGGGAGGACACCCACATCTCGTGGAACAAGCAGTACAAGACCGACGAGTGGAAGCAGCAAAAGGACAAAGAAAAGATCAACGAGCTCAAGGAGCAGGTCGAGAGGGACAAGAAGGAGGTCGAGCACGAGAGGAGTAGGCTCAGGGCGGAGAGAATGGCGCTAGAGAAGAAGGGCGAGGACTTGCACCGAACCGAGCAAAAATTGGAGAAGGACAAGGTCATCTTGGACGAGGACACTTTGAAGGTCACTGACTGGAAGAGAATCCTCAAGAAGCGCGAGATCGAGGTTGAGGAGAAGGAGAGGCACTGCGACAAGAGGGAGAGCACCCTCGAGGCAAACACCTCGGAGTACAAAAGGAATCTGAATGCCTTGAAAGAGCTCAAGAACGAGCTCATTGGCAAGGATGAGGACCTCTCCATCAGGGAACACGACGTCGAGAAGCACCTGGGCAAGATTGAGAGGCTTCAGCCCGCCCTCCAGTCGCGCGAGAGGGACCTGGATCACAAGGCCGCGAGCCTGGAGATCGACAGGGAAACCACCGACAAGATGGCCGTGGAGAACAAGTTGATGGCGGCCGCGAACGAGGAGATGAAGAGCGAGTTCGAAATCAGGTCGAGGGGGGTGGATAAGAGAGAAGCCTCCTTACTGGAGAAGGAGAAGGTGAGAGCGTGGGAGGAGCGAAGCGACGAGCTGATAAAGCGCCGTTTTGCCGTTATAGATGAACTGTGCAAGTAGCGTCAGTCCCAACTGCAACGCCGCTTTTTTAACTTCTCGTTTCTAACACGTTATCACCAATGTTCATGCGACTCGCTTCGCTCGTCGCTTTGCTCGTCACAGCTGCACCAGGACCTGGAGGACAAGAAGATCGCGCTCGACCAGCGCGAGCTCAGGCAAAAGCTCAAGGAGGAGCAGTGGGTTGAGAGCGTCGCTCGCACACACGCCACCAAGAACGCCGATTTGAAGCAGAGTAACGACTTGCTGATGGCCCAGATTGAGAGCGCCAGGGTGTACGAGCAAGATCTGAGGCAGGCGAAGGCCGACCTCGCTGGCGAGACCAAGAGCCGAAGGGTGGCTATGAAGAAGGTCCAAGAGGTGCAAGAGAAGTTCGAGAATCTGTTGAAGGAGAAGAACGACGCTGGAGGGTGGGGGCAAGGGGGAGAAACCCAAATACACCCAAGCCATCACCACTCCTCCATCAGTAGCGGCGTCGGCTTTGGCTTCATGACCGACCGCCGTCCCACAATGGCTGCCGAAGGGGTGCAACGCCGCAAGCGGCTAAGCACCGCCCTCGGCACGGCTCCCTCGTTCGAAAATAAACAGCTTCAACGCTCTCGGTCTTTCGGCCCAACCCTCGAGGACATTGACGACGACGACGTCAGCTTGGACCTGTCCGAAGATACCGACGAAGACATGCACGACGCCAAGGCCATCCTCGCGGAGAGCTTGCTCGAAAGCGCCAACGTTCTTGACGACATCTTCAGCTCCGCAGTCCAGGACATTAAGCGCACTGAGGCCATTAAGAAGTTCGGGGGCGATCACACAAATGTGTCCAACGAACACCACACCATGCACTCGGCCATTGGCCGTTCTGGGGGAGCGCTGAGAAAGAAGAAGGACAAGAAGAAAGCGTTGGGGAAAGGGGGTGGTCTGAGCGCCGACTCTCAGGCGAAGGTGAGAAGCTGCGAGGACGAAGCCCAGCGAGGAGCGAAGCGACGAGCTGGGAATACGGTATTGCGCGCTCCTAGCATTAAAAACATTCTAAACTAACTCGTCGCTTCGCTCGGCTCGCTAATGCTCCTCACTTCTCACTCGTCACAGGATCAAAAGCCCAAACCCAGAAAGCGCAACATGAGTATCGGCAAGGCGACCTTGTACGAGACATTCTCCGCTGCCCCCGATTTCAAATCGTTCCCGACCGACGGAACTTCCCCGCCGCCCGACCACGCCGGCCAGCGTCACAGCGGATTGAACCGCCAGAGTTCTACTGTCAGCCACCATTCGTTCGGGGGACACGATGGACACGGCCGATTGCAGCACCAAAGCAGTACTGTGAGTCGCATTCCGTTGCCCACTTATGGGATTAACAGCGAAACGAACAGCGTGCGGGGGAAGAAGGACGAGGAAGGACACAAGGTGGAGCACACTGGAAGCGCATTCAAGAGAGATTTGCAGGTCCCCAAGAAGGGCAAGGGCGTGGCTGTGATTGAGTTAGATCTAAGTTATTTCTAATTTATAGGTTTATTTAGTTAAACAAATCGGTTTATCGTTTTATTTATATTCATTTCATTCCCCGCTCTCCCAAAACCGTTTCGGCTTCTCAATAACTTTTCCCTTCAACCTCGTCATAGGCTTAACCTCCCCACTCTCTTCGTCTTTCTTCCAAACGAAGTAGCCAGTATTGGTGGGACCTTGGTAGTCTTCTTCCCAGTTCGCGCCTTTGGACTGCTTCTTCATGGAGTCGTTCTTTCCATAGAAGCCTGCGCGTGTGCGGCGTGTGTTGGGCGTGAAAATTGAGTTGAGGTTTAGACAAAAGGGAAATTATTAAGCAAAGAAGGAATGTAACGTGGTGCGAACTGAAGTGACGGCATACATATTGCGACGACTTGCCCACCTGATTTTCGCTTGCCGTAAAACTTAGCGCCGCCTCCAAGCTTTCTCATCGTTGCGTCATCGATGAAGTCGTCCAGAGCGTTGAAGAAATTCGAGATAGGATTGTCACCGCGGTCGTCTTCATCTTCCTCGTTTGGCCGGGCGCTGAGCCTCGAGTCGGGAACTAATCTTTTTTGCCTCGGAAGGTTGCTTTCTTGTTGACCTGGCGGAGGAGTGGAAGGAGGGAACACTTTCACGAACGCAAACGCCTTAAAAGGGGTTACTTCAACGACCTGAAGTGTAATGATTACAGCAACAGCTAGTAATTGGCCGTTCGTCATCTTAAGCCACTCAAAATCGGGAATTACGTTCCAAGGATTTTGACTGTCAAAATCCTTGAAAATGCCAATTCGTAGTATCGACGATTTGGGTGCCGTCCTCGCCTGGGGCGCGCTCGGCCCTTCAGATGTGAGTATATTCGTACGCGCACGCACGGTTCGTATGCTCAAAAATGAGATATTGAGCATTGCAAATCACAAATTTTGACCGGACAAAATGGCCTCCGTTTGCTTTCACCAGGCCACCAATACGCCATATGCCATAATTTCTGTTCACCCTCCCTAAGCAATCACTGAGATACCCCCCATCGTTACCCCCCACCCACCCCTTCTCAACTACAACATTCATTTTCACCGTCACGCCCCAAATCCCAAATCCAAACTCTCTTCGTCTCACCGTCATTCCCCCCCAATCCCCCCCCACAGGTCATAGCAGCTGGAACGAAGGACAGCGGAGGCGTCGGCTTCGACGATTACGGTGGCACCCTCTCCCTCTACAGTCTCTTCTCGAATGACACTCCCACCCTGCTCTCCTCTGTTTCTACCCCCTCACGGTTCTCAAGTCTCAGCTGGAGTGCGATGAATAATAAGCCCGAGTACCCTCAGGGTCTCCTCGCGGGCGGCATGCTCGACGGCACCGTCTGCATATGGGATCCGGAGAAGGTGAGAGACTGAATACCATAATTACGACTCGTCTGCATCTGCACTATTGGCTTCAGTCACAAAAGCGATATCGATATCCCTTATTATTGACACGCATTTTTAACTAATCAACGCCAACTTTCTCGCTCGTCGCAGATCTCGACCAAGCACCCTTCCCCCCAATTAGCAAGTATCCAGAGGCACACCGGTCCTGTCAATTCCTGCCAATTCAACCCCAACGACAATTCGAACCACCTCCTCGCTTCCTGCGGTGTCGATACCGAGGTGTACGTGATGTCCCTCGATCGTCCCGACGCTCCCTCCGTGTTCGTTCCTGCCCCCCCTCCCAACACGACCAAGCACACCGCTGCCGCCTTGAAGGCCCGCTGGAATTCCAAGGTCCCTCACATCCTTGCAACCTCCTCCGCTTCCGGCTTAACCATCGTCTGGGACCTCCGCCAGAAGAAGCCCTGGTGCACCATCCAGGACGTCGGCCCCACCTCCTGCCTCGAGTGGAACCCCAGCGAGGGTCTTCACCTCCTCACTGCATCCGAGTCTCAGGCGAACATTAAACTTTACGATCTCAGAGCGTCTACTACTATGCCTTTGGCGACTCTTCCCGGCCACGCTGATGGCGTTCTCGGCTTGAGTTGGAGCAAGGTGAGAAACTGCGAGGAGCGAAGCGACGAGTATTCAGAGCATTTTTTACTAGCGAGGAGCGGAGCGACGAGATTACGTAGACGTCATGAATACAACGAGGAGCGAGTCCAATGAACTCGTTCAATTCGTTGCTTCGCTCGCCGCTCCTCACATTCAGCGCATTCTATACTAACTCGTAACTCGTCCCTTCGCTCCTCGGCTTGCTAATGCTCGTCGCAGTGGGACGCCCGCCTCCTCGCCTCCTGCGGAAAAGACAACAAGACCTTAATCTGGGACCTCCACTCCCTCCAAGCCGTCCACGAGGTGACCCTCCCCGCCCCCGACACCTCCGAGGGCTTCGGAGGAATCGGAGGAGGCAACGCGCAGAAGAAGCGCTACGACGTGCAATGGGGAGAGAGGGGTGTCCTCAGCACCGTGAGCTTCGACCGTAAGGTGGAGATCCACAACGTGATGGGCTGCGGAATGCAGGTAAGAATCTGCGAGGAGCGAAGCGACGATCCACGACCTCGATATTTAAGGGAATAATCCGGCTGCCCTGGTGGCCTTAGACTGCATGATCAAGCCGCTTTCGTCGCTTCTAGTTTCTAACTCGTTATCGCCAATCTTCATGCGACTCGCTTCGCTCGTCGCAGTCCGGCCGAGCGCCCAAGTGGCTCTCCACGGGCAAGGGAGTCTCCCTCAACTGGGGCGGCAAGAGGGTCTGCTGGGGCGGGGAGAAGAACTCAATCGTCACCATCGACGAAGTCGTGGAGCGAGAGGACCTCAAGGCCAAGAGCGAAGTGTTCGAGCAGGTACTAAGTCGCAAGGAGCGAAGCGACGAGCTGGGAATGTGACAATTACGTTCGTAATGAGTCTCCATAAAGTGTTGTCTATGAACTCAGAGCGAAGCCGAGTAAAGTAGAGACATGCTTTCTATGAACTTGTTGCTTCGCTCCTCGTAAACTAGAGAACACGTTGTCTTGAACTCTTCGCTCAGCTCCTCGCTGGGAATGTGACAATTGCGTTCATAATTCACCCCCCCTACTAGCATTACTCCAACCCCCCAAGTCGCTTTCACCCCCCACCCAATTCTAACTCATTAACTCAAAACTTCGACTCGCTACGCTTTTCTCTTGCAGCACGTGGTCTCGAAATCGTATGTAGACTACTGCAAGCTCAAGATGGACCAGGGCGGAGGCAAGGTTTGGGAGTTTATGTCGATGATCTTCCACGACAACGCTCGCGAGCGCCTCGTGCAATACCTCGGCTTCGACGCCGCGCAGATCGCAGAGAGCGCCCGAGGCGTCTCCGCGGCAGGCATGGGCGCGAAGGAAACAAACATGAACCCGGAGGTCGAAGAGAGGTAAGTAAGAAGTTGAACGGAGCGACGAAAATTAACAACATTCTAAACTAACTCTCCCCTCCTCGGCTCGCACAGCGTCAAGAACGCCCTACTCGTCGGAGACTTCGAGGCAGCCGTCGACTGCTGCTTCAAAAACGGCCACCTCTCTGACGCCCTCGTTCTGTCCTCCTGCGGCGGCGCCACCCTGTGGCAGGAAACGCAGAAGCGCTACTTCCAGTCCGAGACTCGCTCCTACCTCAAGATCGTCTCTGCCGTCATCAACCACAGCCTGATGGACTACGTGGAGTCGAGCGACGTCACCAAGTGGGGCGAGACCCTTGCCGTGCTGAGCACTTACGCCAAGTCCGAGGAGTTCCCTACCCTTTGCGAGGTGAGAGACAGCGAGGACGAAGCCCAGCGAGGAGCGAAGCCCAGCGAGGAGCGAAGCGACGAGTTTCGCTATCTCCACCACTAACACGCTCGCTTCGCTCGCCGTAGGCCCTCGGGGCCAAGCTCGACGCCAGCGGAGACAAAGCCAGCGCCTGCCTGACCTACCTCTGCGCCCTGAACATCGAAAAGGCGGTACAATTCTGGACGGCCGAGCTCGAGGTCGCCCCCGAACGCGTCTTGGCCCTTCAGGAGTTCGTCGAGAAGGTCACCATCTTCTCGCAGGGAGAGGAGCGCGAGTGGGGAGGTGAGAAGCCGCGAATACGCCATTCACGGTCGCAATTCGTCTGCGCTAGTAGCTTCAGTCTTGATATCGACGCCACCACCCCCACCACCCAATTCTAATTCACTAATACCAATCTCCTTGCGACTCGATACGCTCGTCGCAGAGGTCGACAAGCTCTTCAGGGAGTACGCGGATATGCTTGCGAACCAAGGAATGCCCGAGGTGGCCCTCAAGTACGTGAAGGGCAAGGGGGAGGAAGTCAACATTTTAAGGGAGAGAATCAACAAGGCCAAGATCGGAGGCGCCGTCAACCAGGCCCCCGCGCAGCAGCCCGTCACCCAGCAGCAGCAGCAACCCCAGTACGGGCAGCAGCAACAACAGCAACAGCAACAGCAGCAGCACAATCCGTACGTGCAACAACAGCAACAACCGCAGCAGCAGCACAACCCGTACGCACAACAACAGCAACAGACCCAACCCGCCCCCACCCCGCCCGCCCAATCCAACGCCCTCCCCCCTGGTTGGATCGCCATGCAAGACCCCACGTCCGGTCGCACATACTACGCCAACCAGCAGACCGGGCAGACGACGTGGGAGACCCCTGTCGCCGTCGCCCCCGCCCCTCCCCCCGCCCTGTCCCCCCCACCACCCCGCAGCACCACCAGCCCCAGCAGAACGAGGCCATCCAGCGGACTCCCTCTGGCGGAAGCGCAGGTAAGAAGAACTGATCGTACGTGGAGCGACCGTACGAGGAGCGACCGTACGAGGAGCAAAGCGACGAGTTGAATAACACGATATTGCTCGCTCCTCGATTTTGCTCCTCGTTTTCGCTATCTCCACCACTAACACGCTCGCTCCCCCCTCCCCCCGTCACAGGTACTCCGTCGCTGGCCAACAAATACGGGGACGGCTTCGTGTCGTCTGCCTCCAACCCTCAACTCGCTGCCCAGTATGGCAACATCGGTACCGCCAACCCTTACAACGGGGCTGCCAGGCCCGCCGGCGCCAACGTCGCCGGCAGCAGCTCCGGCCAGCCCCACGCCCTCGACCAACAAAATACCCTGGTTGAGCAGAAACCTGCCGAGATCCCCGAGGAGTTCAAGCCCATAGTGGAAAGCCTTAAGTCCATCACGACCGCCTTGTCCGCAACCCAGCTCAACGGCTCCGAGAAGAAACAGCTCCAAGAATGCACCAAAGGCTGCGACATACTGGCCGCTCGCCTCGCGACTCCCAACGCCATCGACCCTGACACCATCGCCAAGACCCAGACTTTAGTCCACGCGTTGGTCGCCAAGGACTACGGAACCGCGGGACAAATGAGCCAGCAGATGGCTAACACGGTGTGGAAGGATCACAAGGACTGGCTCAAGGGTATGAAATTTTTAATTCAGCTATGCGGCAAGAAGCTTTGAGCAGACAGAAAGGAGGAGAGAGGAGGGGGAGAAGAGAATGCTATAAGGGCTATAAGGAGAAAAAACAAAAACAATCTTTACTTTTTAAAACTCTAAAAATTCTAGTCGCCACTCTAGTCTCTACTCTACTCTCCACTCCACTTCTCCACCGCTCTTATCGCTACTAAATGCAATAAATGCGAACATAAAAATGGGGATCGCCGGGGAAAAGAATTAAAATACGCCCCATTCCCCAGAATCCCTTTCTTGTAATATAATACTGTTAATATTCAAAATTCCTTTGGACATGACGAGTCGAATGGATACATATAAACATTTAACCTTAAACGGATGATCAAATCATCACCAGAAGTCCATCTTAATGTGGTTAAATAACGTGACCATGCGTATGGAAACATGTTATTTTCCTCTTCCTCTGTTAGTTCACGTTGTTGCACCAGTTTTTTCAATGATTCCAAAGCATCAAACTCTTGCAGCATTTCAGAATCATTCTTGAATGCTCTCGCAGTGCGCGATCTAAAGCACTCCCAGCTTTGAGGATACTTTTTTCCTCCTCATTTAAGTTATTAGGGGGGGGTTTCAACATCCAGTTGTACTTAACATCACCATAAACACATTTAGCAACGATGCTATCCATGCCAAGCCATCGCCCCTCAATAAAACGTACATAAGGGTCCTCATTAATGACCGTGATGTTACCTATGAAATCTTTGCTCTAAGGTTTCGATTGCCAATCGTCTTTTTCAACATCGAAGCCAATTGAATCTATAAATATCATATATGCGGTCATGTAGGGGTAGAAGAAAAACCCTAGGCTTATCAAATACATCCATGGCTGCGAGGTAAGGGAATTTGCATCTGCCGACCGTAGTGCGAGCCAGATCCCAATCCACAAAATTTAGATGTATCTTGTCGTCCCGACCACCGGACTCCGTTTTTCTGTAACGTTGAGAAGAGACTCATAAGGATCCGAAGATTCGTTAACATTCGTCGTATCGTTGTCTGAGAAATCAACGAAAACAAAAATGGCCAAAAGATCCCCATAATTTTGTGCGATCCTCTGAGATCCTCTACTCACCCTATAGACCTAGATATCCACCAAAAACTCACGCTCCTACCCATTCCACATCAACTCCCCCTCCCTAATCACCCCCTAAACCCCCGCCCTCCCACAACCTAATATTTCCCACTCCAAACTAACCCCCCCCAG
>BLQM01000077.1:42049-56041 GCA_012489335.1 Triparma laevis f. inornata
CCCCCCCTTTCTCCCCCCTTCTTCGCTCTTCCTGGTATGCCCTTGATTGTGTGTTTCTTTATTCGGTCGCCTCACTTCTGTTTCTCTAGAAGCAAACATCTGCTTGCGAAACTGCATCGGCATAAGGGGCGTTGTTGTCGCCCATGCCGCCGTAGTCGTCGTCGTCACTCTCACACGTAAAGTCACAGAGAATGGGAGAGGCGTAACATTTGGTATCACCGTCACCCCCGTTGTTCTTCCAGGCGACTGCGTCTGTCGGGTTCTCCCCTTCGCACGTAAATAAATAGGGGGGGTAACTGTTGCCTGCGAAATATGTTACCTGCGAAACCTCATGAGTCCTGTAACAAATGTGTTCTGGAACGATAGCCGATTCCTTCAAGTTGTCGAATTCTACATAACACAATAACGGTGTTGGGAGGTATGAATGGGCACGATAATTGGGAAACAGCGCCCAAAGCCCCGCTTGGAACTTACGTGTGTAGAAAATGTGGGTTGGATGAGGTCCATCAAAATCCAGATCAAATTTCGCTAAAAAATTTGCATCCAACACAATGACTAACTTTTAATTTGAAAAAAACCAGCGTTATTATTCTTTCTTTGTCTTTCTACTACGCGAAGAAGATCTTGACCTTGAAGATGATCTCGTCGATGACCTCGACCAGCTCGTTGTAGACCTCTCCCCGCTCTTCTCTCTCTTGGTATATTTCCTCGTTCTTCTACTCCCAATCTCTACCTTCTCTACCTTCTCTTCCTTCTCCTTCTTCTCCTTCTTCCCCCCCTCTCCCTCCAAACCTCCCACCCCATCAACCCCCCCACAAGCAAGACCCCCACCCCCCAATGTCCCCCCAAAACCCACCCCCACCCCCCCACCCCCAAATCCCTCAACATCTTCGCCCTCCAAACCGGACTAAAAACCCCCACTCCATTCATACAAAAATCCAAACTCCCCATAACCTCCCCAACCCTTCCTTCACATTTACTCCTCCAATTCAATTCCGTCTTCAAAGTACTACTCGCTAAACTATAACTAATAGTGTATACCGGTAAATATACGAATATGTGATATGAGAATGCGGAGAATATGGAGGGACGGAGCGTGAGGAATTCGGAGAGGACGGAGAGGAAAATTAAGAGGAGACAGAAGGTTGCTATTGTTATACGCCTGTATCCTCTGCCAGCCGCATTGAGAAGTGTCAGAATTTGCTCTTATAATTTATACGTAACAACGCTAATATATTTTACGTAACGGCTTTCTCACCTTTCAATAAACCCTCCACTCTTCGGTAAAACCCACAAATTTGTAACCAAACTCAAAACACTTGTATAACTACTATAATAACCCATACTCGTGAGAGGTATATTATACTTATTGAGGTGGTAGGATTTTAGGTTTAAGGTGTAGGTTGTGGAGGTCAGGAAACGGAGGAGGAGGAGGGAGAGGAAGGATGGGAGGATTGGGAGGGGGATTGGAGAGATTAGTTTTGATTTCTTTGGGGAAGATTTTTTTGACAATTTGGAGGGAGAGGAGGGAGAGGAGGAGGAGGGGAAGAAGAGCTTGCAGATTACGTAATTGAAGAACATCATCGTGGAGCTTATTGCAGGAATGTACATTTTCCCTCCGTGCCCGCTTATCCAACTTCCGACGCTAATATTTGTGCGTGTTAGATTTAGGAATCCAATACATCTTAACACTCTTAACACTCACCTAGGTCCTAAAATCCAACCTGTTGTTAAAATCGCACTTATCTGTCCAATAACTTTACTACGTGAATCAGTGTTACTTGTTAAAATCGTGGTAGTCAAAGTATATGTCTGCTTATAAAAACCAACTAACAACCTTGAAAAACATATTAAAAACATTGATATATTAGGGTTTAAAGGGGTAGTAACTGCGAAGAAAACTGTACTATATGAAATAGATGAACTTAGCCATCCGTTTTCTAATATTTTTCTTTGACGGTTTGAGGATACGTCAGCAGCTTTACCTAAACAAAAAGCGCCCAATATTTGTGAAATATTGTAGAGGGAGGAGATGTACTCTAATGTGGAGGGGGAGAAGGGGAGGAGGGTGTAGTATTGGGGGAGAAAGGGGATTAGGAGGGCGACGGCTGAGGGAGTGTTAGGGATACGATAGTGTGGAGGGTTTTTTTTCAGGATATCCTTCTGATGCACGATGACGGCAGAACGATGATCGAGGCTGCTACTGAACATTCACAGTTCATAGAACAACACTTCTCACTACTCCAGTGCACGTCAATATTATTTTATAAATGCAGAGGTCAATATTCGCACTATTCGCACTAGCACGAGATTTCTCCCTCCCGAACTCCACGAGATATAGGGGACGTGAGAGATAAGCTGGCGGTTCGTTGACGCTGCATCATTTCCTATAGTTTCAAAGTGCGGTTACCGACAGTATTGAAGAACGTCTAAATGCCTAAGGATCCACCTACAAAACCTTCCCTCTCGCGCCAACCAAGTGGCCTGATTCAGATTGCCTATAAATCATTCACAGCGCATTGAACGCAGTCGGCGTTGAAGTCAGTCAACCAATAATCTCACCAACGGTGTCTATCGCAAATAGCGCCAGTAGGATGTCTTTAGTCTCCATTTTCGATGGCAGTTCCCAAAACTGGATTTGGCCTGGTTTTGCGATCCAATCCTCTTCGATATTCTCATGCTCTCCCGCACGTCATTGCAAATTGGCCGTACTACCGCTCGCTGTGTATCTCTGCAGCAGCGTCGTAGTGCCACCTACTTAATTCTCGGCAAGCCAGGAGGAGGAAAAGGCACGATAAGTAAGTATCCTCGCCCGCTGAAAAAGTTTACGGCGATGAGCACTGCGATTGTTCGTACTTGTCAGTGCTTCTCGCAGATGTTTTGAGCTAGAGTTTATTGATTTTCATCAATAACGAACAGCTGATGGTCGGGTTTTTTCACTCCTACTATACTGCCCTCTCCAAACTCAGACGTCGGATATGGCGTTGAGACTGTCTGTCGCTACGACACAGTATTCGAAGCTCGTTCTAGGAACTCGAGACTACTTGAAATCGTCGCTCTCGTCACTTCGCTCCTCAAAATCAGCGCTCTTGCGACGCTTCGCTCCTCGTTCGGACGTTCGTCTTCAGCGAGCTTCACTCGCCACGAGCTTCACGTCTTTCACCCCGCCCCTCCCTCATTCTAACACCCCCTAACCCCCCCCCAAATCCATCATCAGGTAAAAAAATCCTAAAATCCTTCCCCTCCTTCCTACACCTAAGCACCNACGACACAGTATTCGAAGCTCGTTCTAGGAACTCGAGACTACTTGAAATCGTCGCTCTCGTCACTTCGCTCCTCAAAATCAGCGCTCTTGCGACGCTTCGCTCCTCGTTCGGACGTTCGTCTTCAGCGAGCTTCACTCGCCACGAGCTTCACGTCTTTCACCCCGCCCTCCCTCATTCTAACACCCTACCCCCCCAAATCCATCATCAGGTAAAAAAATCCTAAAATCCTTCCCCTCCTTCCTACACCTAAGCACCGGCGATCTCCTCCGCGAAGAAGTAAACTCCGGTTCCGAACTAGGTAAAAAAGCGAAAGATATTATGTCCACCGGCGCTCTCCTCCCCGATCAAATAATCCTCGACCTCGTCCAATCCACAATCTCTAAATCAGGCAGTCCTAAGAATTTACTTCTTGATGGCTTTCCGCGTACTTTAGCACAGGCTAGTAGTCTTGATGAAATGTTAAAAGTTGATCACGTTATAGGTGAGGAACTGCGAGGAGCGAAGCGACGAGCTGGGAGTACAATATTTATGGCCGTAAATCGTCTGCGCTAGTAGCTTCCAACGCAGAAGCGCCATCACTATTATCGCCACGCATTTCTAACAAATTAACGTCAACTTTCATGCGGGCTCGCTACGCTCGTCGCAGCTCTTGACGTACCTGATCAGACGATCATCGAAAGGACAAGCGATAGATGGTTATCTCAATCCACGAACCGCGTGTACAGTTATTCCTACGACCCTCCTAAAGTGAAAGGAATATGTGATGATACAGGTGAAGAATTAATTCAAAGGGAAGATGATAAACCCGAGAGTGTACTTAAACGTCTCGATACTTATCGTGCGGAGACGGCGCCGTTGAATGAGTATTATGGAGATCGGGTTGAGGTTTTTGAGGGGGAGACTAGTGATGTTATTTTTGAACAGGTGGAGAAGTTTGTTAAAGGGGTTGGGGAATGAGGAGGAGGAGGGGGAAATTGGGAGAAGAGGAGATTGTGAGGAGAAGGAAAGGACGAGGAGCGATGAGGAAATATTATGACGACGAGATCATCTTCGTCGAGGTCGAGATCGTCTTGGTGTAAAAGCAGAAAGACTAAGCTAGATTAACGCGATTTCTTTTTACTAATAAATAGACAATTTTACTCTACACGACCGCGGCTATTCGTAACTACATACCATCGAGCGCCGAAATATATTTGCGTGCATCACAGGCACACAGGAGCACTGCAAGAGCAGCTCCTCTTGCCCCCTCGTTCTCGATTACTACTACTCCTTGAGGAGGCTGCTGACGGCATTGTACCATTCAGGGGAATAGTTGCGGCCTTAGTGCTCCATCATAAATTCTCAGCAGTTCTCTCCTTCGTCCCCATGACACCCATGCTTGCATTTGAGAAAAGTAGACTTCCAGGTTACTTCTTCGGTCTCGGCCCGGTAACCACCTTCGTAACCCTTTAAACTCTTGTCGGCCCCACACTGAAGAATGAATTCGATAATCGAGGGGGTGCAAATGAGTGGGTTGCCGACAGAAGGAGACGGAGCTTGAAATAACAGTCACAGGCACTTTCGTAGATGGGTGCGTTGACAGGAAGCTCTCGAAGCGAAGATGGCTTGATTACTTATTGAGGACGTTAGGTGAGTCTTTAGAGGGAGTAAGGAGGGGAGATTGGTATACTATGAGTGTATGTAGAAAGAATAACAGACTTTGGGGTTGCGTGTGGGACCGGTAAATCGGCGGCAACGGAATAATTTTTCCAGAGGATCCAATCTCGTAAAAATTCGATTGCTGCGACGATCTTCGCTCGCTTGAATCGCTACTCAACTCTTATAACCAAACGAATTAACCTACACACGCAAATTCAATTTCAATTGGCTCGCAGCACGCAGAACTGCCCAAAACAAACATCAAAAATTGAATCGCTCGCGTCGGAGGGTGATTCGAAATGACCTCCTCATATCCTTCCTATTACGAGTCGTACATGGCGCAGCCTCCACCCCCAGCCCCCAATCTCTCATCTCCCGGCCTTTGGTCAGGTACGCGCCGCCCCATGCGCCACCCCATCCGCCACCCAACCCTCACCCCACTCTCTCAACTCACTCCCTCCTCACTCATCCAACGCCCCACCCCAGACCCCTCCCCTCTCAACCTCTTCCCCTTCATCGTCACCCCGATCCGCTCCACTGATCCAAAGGGCGGGGGCTGGATGTCGACTGAGGCCATAGTCACAACTCCTGAGCTCTACAGCATAAAATCCTTCACTCGAACCATAATCCAATCCCCCAACCATGGCAACGGAGGCGGCTACAACATCGAGTACGGCGGCTGGAATTTCTCTTTCATTCTCAAGAAGGTTCCTCCCTTCCCGGGCTTTCACCTCCACGTTCAAAACCCGTCGCTCCCCTCGGCTATTCGAGTGGTTACGGTCAACGCGACCGCCGTAGCAGGGCATTCACTTTCTGAAGTCGAGGGCTGGTGCAACGGAGCCAGGTGAGAAGCGACTTCTCCCCCAGTCCCAACTACAAACTACCAACCACTAACACCTATCACTTCTTCCCCGCCCACCCACAGCGTTCGTATGGAGTGCGTCGACGACTCCAGGTGAGAAACTGCGAAGAGCGAAGCGACGAGCTTGGATTGCGACAATTACGGTCGTAATAAGTCTCCATGAGGGCTCCATTATGAGCGAAGCGACGAGAATTAAGAATATTCTAAACTAACTTGTCTTCTCTTCGCTCCTCTGCTCCTCGCTACGCTCGTCGCAGCAACATCTACACCCACGTGAAAAACGCCACGAAAAAACAAATCCAACCTGAATCCCAATCCGTCGCTCACCCAGTCGAATTTGGCGGCGGCTGGGTTCCTCCGCCTCCCAAAGAAGCCTCCTCATTCACCGGGATCCGCTCGTATGATCAAGGGAATCGTTTGCCGCTTACGATATCTACGATGCTCAAGGAAATTAGACTGGTTCAAACTAAACGCTCTGAATCCGAAAAGAACAAAGAAGAAGCGATCTCGACGGCGAACCGCATCATGGTCGAGTACAACATGTCGCAGCGCGACTTCGTCGATCTGGTCATCGAGGTCGAGGGCGGCGACAAGGATGACGTCATCAATTTCATGAACTTCGGAGATGGATCAAGGTGAGCGTTGATTCCGTTCGTTATGAGGCGGAGCGACGTAGCGACAGTCTCAACGCCGGCGTTGCTTTTTTTGATACTCGTTTCTAACACGGCACGCTTCGCTCGCACTCGCTTCACTCGTTCGCTCGCCGCTCATCGCAGCGAGGAAGTCTACAAACTATGCTGCAGACTTCGAACATGGATACAATCCTCCGGCCCCACCTCCCCGCAACACAGCAACAACAACAGCAGTAGTAAAGGATGCGGCAGAGGCCTCGGCGTCGGCGTGAAGGTCGTCTCCGCATCTAAAACATCGACCTCGGTTGTCAAGGCTGCGAGTCCGGTCGCTCGCCGCGGTGCACCCGCTCCGTGTGGAAATTGCGGAGAGCACGGACACTCGCAGCTCAAGTGTACAAAGATCTGCCGCGTCTTCTCTGGGGGGGGTTACCAGGAAGGACAGGCCAAGGGGTCGAGGGAGCCTTCTCCCAAAAAAACGGACGGCTCGTTCAACCTCGACAACGACGATGATAGCGACGCCTCGATGTTCGAAGACGACGAGGACCTCTTCGACCTCGAGGAGGTCAAGAGGAAGATCGGAGCCCAGCGCATGGACGCCAAATTGAACTACGGGTTCCCAGAGGATTGGGACGTCTACATCCTCAAATCGTCCAAGGGCAGGAGGGGAAGCCAGAGGAGCAACCAGCAGCGTAACGTCGTCATCAATTATTTCATCGAAACGCCGATCGGAAGGCAGTTTCGCTCGCTCGAAAAGGCTAAAAAGTACCTGCAGTCCCTCAAGCGGACCATCCGCCCCACCCGCGCGAAATCCTCCAAATCCCTCAAGGTCGATCGCACTGCTCTCACCGCCGATCGCGGGAGCGACTTCAACCCGGCAGCCGACAAGGCGCGTTTCTCGGCTATCGCGGCTCCCGCAGCTAACGCGACTACCACGTCAAAGTCGAGAAAGATGACGAAGTTGGTAGAGAAGCTTTCAGTCGGATCCAACATCCGGCACAAAACCCTAGGTCACGGCGTAATCATCAAAATCTCCCGTAGCTGGCTGCGAGGCGATTTCGGAGGGAAGAAAAATCAACCTTTTAGGATCACGGATCTCTCATCGATCGAGGTTGTCGCAAACGAAGAAATCGAGAAAGAATTGCCCGCCAAAAAGCAGAAACGCGTCATCCCCACCAAAACTGACGACGCTGTCAGTCTTGTCGGGCCTTCTAAAAACACGTCTCTGCTTTTCGTCGGAACGAACGTCCGTCACAAAACTCATGGTGACGGTGTGGTCACGATAGCCAAAGGAAAGGGATGGATGATTGGCGAATTTGATGGAGAAGTGATCACTTTCAGGAGCACGGAGCTCGAATTGATTGAGGGAGTTCCCGTCTCCAGTCCTCCCACGTCTCCGGCGTTCAAAAATACTCCCAAAACGGCTCTCAAAAAGTCTCCCAATCCGACCCCCAAACAGACCTGCGAACCCTACAACATGCCTCTCTCTCCCAAGGAAATCAGCGAGGGCTGGAAGTACATCGACCCAATGAGCGTGGGAGTACCTCGCACGTGGCGCGTGAAAAGGATATTTTATAATAATCCGGTAAAGACCTCCTTCGTCATCGAGGCGAGGCCGTCTGGCAAGATCTTCAAATCCGGAAAGGGAGCCCGCGACTATCTCAAAAACCTAAATGTCGGAGTCGACGGAAAGGCCACCCCCCATAAATGCGCCAAACTCATCTCGAGGCCTATGGACTTCGAAGGCGGGTTGAAGCGGAAAGTATTTATTGAGACAAATCCGACTAGCTTCGGCCTTTCCTCCAAGTGGCGTGTTGTAGAGAGGTCTAACGGGAATAAGGCAAAGTTTTATCTCAGCCCGGAGGGTTGCTCCTTTGAAAGCCAGCGAAACGTCCAGTCGTACATCGAGGAGATGGGCGGCTTGGACAAGATCGATAAGCTCGAACTCCCACCGTGGATCCCTCCCAACACGCCGGCTTCGCCCCCGACACCATCTAACCTCGAGGACTCCATCTCCACCTCCACTCCTCCCGATCCCTCCTCCTCCTCGAAGGCTGACTGGACGGTTTCAGAGAGGATGAAAGATAGCGAACTCGAGAAGTCCAAGCAGTGCCTCTCGCAGAACACCGCGGCTAGCAACTCCCCACGCCCCCCCGCCCCGCTGCCTCCTCGACCGCCAAGACAAAACATCCGACAGTCATAACGGCCCCGGCCCCCAAGTTCCAACTGAACCAGCGCGTCAAGGTCCATTTCGACAGCGGCCCCAATCAAAAGTACTCCGCCTACATCGTAAGCCGCGACCTCTTCCACAGGCAGGGGAGCAACCTCGTCGTCTGGATCTATAAGATCAAATACGAGTCCGGCTTGAAGCAGGAGCAAGAAAACATCCCGGAACGCAACCTGATTGATGCTACGAAGAAACCGCCCAACTCGCAAATGCTGACCGGCACCTCTCAAAGGAGCTCCACCCCCCCGGTCGAGGCGGGCTGCATCTGCGGGGACTTGCACCCCGCTAGCACGGCGTTCTGGCTTTGTTGCGACGGCGGCTGCAACGTCTGGTACCACGTCGGTGCTGACTGCGTTGGCTTCACTGAGCAGAAGGTGAGAAGGGTTAAGCTGCGAGGAGCGAAGCGACGAGCTGGGAATACAACAATTGCGATTGAAATTCGGCTGCGCTATTAGCTTTAGTGTAAACGCCGATGCTCCTATCGCCGCTACGTAATTCTAACTCGTCAACAACAATCTTCATGCGACTCGCTCCGCTCGTCGCAGGCGTCACTGCCTGAATTTTCGTGGTCCTGCGACAAGTGCAAGCGTAGCGACCGCACGAAAGCCATTAAGCGAAACATCGAGGAGCTCCAACTCCCCACCGCTGAGACCCCCCAAAGCAGCAGTAATTCGTCCAGCACGTCGGGGCTTCACTCTCCCCCCGCCTTGGTGAGGGGGGCTTCCTTGAAGAAGGCCAAGAGCACTCCCAGCCAGCCTCTCCAAGCCGAGCTGTTGTCAGCTCTGACTGACGCCACGAGGCTCACCCTCACGGGTGGCACGCAGGAACAGGCGGAGCAGCAGCATCAGCAGCAGCAGCAAACAGCGCCATCATTTGACACCACGAGGCTCACCCTCACGGCGGAGCAGCAACAAGAACAAGAACAAGATCAAGTGCCTCAAGCGCCTCCCGAATTCGACTTCACACAGCAGCTGATGGACGTCCTTGCCGGAAGCGAAAGTCCGGAATTGTTGTAGGTGGTGGAAGTAGTAGTAGGAATAGAGAGATAAACATATAAGAATATAAGAACAAAAATTATGAGAATTATGACGACGACACAAAACGAAATGAACCAAAACAGAAGCGTTTAAAAGTCAAATCCTCTCTAATTCTTTTTTAGTCCGCTACTCTTATCTTCACTACTCCTAATTTCTAAATCGCTCAACTCTAACTACCAAAAATTTGCTCAACAAAAAAAAAACCCTCCCCCCCCCCCAATTTATTCTTTGTACGCATCCAAAAGCTTCTTATACTTGCCACCCTTCTTCATGAGCTCCTCGTGCGATCCCTTCTCGGCGATGACGCTGCCGTCACCGTCGTTGTTGACAACGCAGATGATGTCGCAGTTCCTGATGGTGCTCAACCTGTGGGCGATGATGACGGTGGTCCTCATGCTCTTCTCCTCGAGCAGCTTGTCGATGCTCTCCTGCACGATCTTCTCGCTCTCGTTGTCCAGCGCCGCGGTGGCCTCGTCCAGCAACAGTATGTTGGGCTTGCTGATCAACGCTCTCGCGATGGCGATGCGCTGCCTCTGTCCTCCACTCAACTTTCCTCCAGCCAACCCGACGTTGGTCTGGTAGCCGTTCGCTAAACTCTCCGTCACGAAGTTGTGGGCGTTGGCAATTTTCGCTGCGTCCTCGACCTCGGCCTGCGTAGCACCAGCCTTGCCAATGGCAATGTTTTCGAAAACTGTGTCGTTGAACAAGATGGGCTGCTGTCCCACCAAGCCGATGTTGCTCCTTAAGTACCTCAGGTCCTGGTTCTTCACGCCCTCGCCACTGATGCTAACCACGCCATTGGAGCCCATGTTCTCTGCCGCCTCCTCCGTCTTGACGTGCGTGATGATGCCCTTGTCGTCCATTTTCTCGTCGTAGCTGCTGGGGTCGTAGAACCTGCGACGAGCAATATTGTTGTTGTTAATGAGTTAGAATTGCGCAATCCTCCCATTCCTATTCCCTAACTCCTCCCCCCACTCCTCAAAACCGCCTCACCTCTCAACCAAACCAATAACGGTACTCTTGCCGCTTCCACTGCTGCCCACCAAGGCAACGCTCTTCCCGGCGGGAATGTCCAAACTTAGCCGGTTGAAGATTTTCTGGCCCTGCCTAGTCGGGTAGGCGAAGTTGACGTCCTTCAGGGTAATGTTGCCGTTGAAATCGCTCACCGGCGCCTTAATGCCACGCTCAATAACACTGCCATCCTCCAAACTCGCAATGCCGCTCTTTTTCCACGGCTCACTCCCGATCTCGGGCTCCTTATCAATGGTCGTGAAGATTGCCTCCACCGCCAAAGCGGCCTTGGCCGCATCACCCATGAAGATAGCGGCCTGGCCCATGCCACTTCCTGCGAAGGCCATGCCAAACAACGCCATAAAGAAGTCATCGGCCGTAATCCTTCCGTCGTCGATGAATTTTCCTCCGATGTAGAACGCCAACGCGTAGACGCCGAACTGCGATGAGCGAAGAGAGTCGCATAAAGATTGATGTTAAAATTACGTAGCTGAACGCATTCCCAGCTCGTCGCTACGCTCCTCGCTGCGCCTCACCTGGACAATCTGGATCATTCCCATCATCGTTCCCTTGGTGACCGCCTCCTTGTTGCTCTCGGCAATGATGGTGGTCATGATCCTGTCCTCAATCTCGGCCTGCACCCTCCCTTCCAACGCGTAGGCCTGGACCTGCGACGACCGTAGCGAGTCGCATAAAGATTGGTGCTAACGAGTTAGAATTGCGTAGCGACGATAGAAGCGTGGGTGTTTACACTGAAGCAAATAGCGCAGCTGAATTTGGAGCACAATTGTCTTATTCCTAGCTCGTCGCTTCGCTCCTCGCAGTTTCTCACCTCCCTGATTCCGCCGACGGTTTCGTTCAGCTTCTCGGAGCTCTTGTCCATCTCGCCCTTGATTTTACTATCGGTTCCTTGGATGGCGACCCACTGCAAGTACTCGCCGAGAGATAAGAGCGGCACCATGGCGAACATGACGAGGCACATCTCCCAACTCGCCAAGAAGGCAATAGCCAAGCCGGTGGCCAGACTGCGACAAGCGTAGCGAGGAGCGGAGGAGCGAAGCGACGATGAGTTAGTTTAGAATATTCTTAATGCTCATCGCTTCGCTCCTCATTTAAGGCCGTAATTGTCGTATTCCCAGCTCGTCGCTTCGCTCCTCGCTGCGCCTCACCTCGCACAAGCTTCCAAATTGGCCGCTAGAGCCTGGCCCGTTACCAGCCTGACCAGCTTCACGTCGGTGCTCAATCGCGAATTCAAGGCTGTGACGCTGTTCTTCTCGTCCTCAAAGTACGCGATGTCCTGCCTCATGATGCTCCTGAACAAGTCGCCGCGCAACCTCGTGGTCAGCCTCTCGCCCACAGTCTCGAAAATTGACTTCTGCAAGACCTCGGTGATGAGGCACAATACTCCGCCCAAATAAAGCCCGTAGCTCCAATAAGTCGCGTCTTCCATGAGCACATCCGTGTCCTTCTCGTACCATGTCACAATCATCTCTGAGAAGGCGATGGCAATGGCGGGGAAGACCATGCCCTTTCCGATGCTGCGACGAGCGCAGCGAGGAGCATTAGCGAGCCGAATTAGCTTAGAATTTTTTAATGATTGTCGCTTCGCTCCTCATGGAGCCTCCTTTTCGAGCGCAACTGTCGTATTTCCAGCTCGCCGCTTCGCTCCTCACACACAGTTCCTCACCTGTTGATGGCACCAAAAGCCATCAAGGGCCACTCCTTGCGGCTGTACTCCCAGATGCGATTCTTGGGCAACACGTACTTCTCGGGTTCGTCTTTCTTCGCTTTCTTCTTGCCGCCTCCGCACATTCCGCCGCACATGCCTTGCTCGGCGGCCTCGATGTCATCGTCGGTGGCCGCATCAGCAGGCACATCGGATACTAATTTGACGGAGATTTCGGATTTGCCGGTGGCGGAGGACGCGCGCCCAACGGAGGAAGAGCGAGTGATCTCGCCCTGCGGCGATCGAAGCGAGGAGCAGCGAGCGTGTTAGTGGTTGAGATAGCGTAAACAATGAGGGAAGCGCGTTATTTATTTCGTCGCTTCGCTCCTCGCAGTCGTCGTTCGCTCCTCACAGTTCCTCACCTGTCCATCCTCGCCTCCTCCCATGGCAACAAGCGCCTGGTAGAGTCCGTCCTTCTTCTTCATGAGTTCGTCGTGGCTTCCAGACTCCATAATGACGGAACCGTTGGTGACGGAGGTACCCTTGGGGTTTCCGAGGACGACAATGACGTCGGCGTTCCTGACCGTGGTGAGACGGTGCGCGATGACGATGGTGGTGCGCTTCGCGTCCTTCTCTTCGATGAGCTTGTCGAGGGCTGCGACAAGCGAAGCGAAGAGCGAAGCGAAGAGCGAAGCGAAGAGCGAAGCGAAGAGCGAGGCGACGAGTTGGTTTAAAGTGCTCTTAATGCTCGTCGCTTCGCTCCTCGCAGCTTCTCACCTTTCTGCACGACCTGCTCGGAAATGTTGTCGAGGGCGGAGGTAGCCTCGTCGAGGACGAGGATGGGAGGGTTCCTGAGGAGGGCGCGGGCGATAGCAACGCGCTGCTTCTCTCCTCCGCTAAGCTTGCCTCCCCTGAGACCAACAGTAGTCTGGTAGCCTTCGGGGAAGCTAGAGATGAACTCGTGGGCATTGGCGTTCTTGGCAGCCGAGATGCACTCTTCGTCGGAGGCCCCGGGCTTTCCGAAGCGGATGTTTTCAATGATGCTAGTGTCAAAGAGGAGCGCTTCCTGCGAAACGACGCCGATGTGCGAGCGGAGGTTCTTAAGGCTGATGTCCTTCAGGTCGACGCCGTCGAGCTTGATGCTTCCCTCAGTGGGGTCGTAGAAGCGCTGCACGAGCCTGGCGATGGTTGACTTTCCGCAGCCACTCTCTCCGACGAGCGCCACGGTCTGGCCGGGCTTGATGGTGAGATTGACGCCGCTGAAGACTTTCTGCGCCGAGCGAAGCAAGCACGAGGAGGAGGGGGGAGTTAGTATAAGAATATTCGTTCGTTAATACGAGGAGTGAGAGCGACACATCCTCGTTGTCGTCGTTCGCTCCTCGCCATGCCTCACTCCTCGCCACACCTCACCTGCGGCTCGCCCTCCTTGGTCTCGTATTGAAAGTGGACGTTTTCAAGTTTGATCTCGCCCTCGACCTTGTCGAAGGTCTTCTTGCCCGCGGTTAGGGTGATGTTGATTTCCGGGACGCGGTCGATGACGTATTGCATCTTCCTGCCCGCGACGCGCGCCTCTCCGATCGCCTTGGCGAAAGGACCGGTGGTTCCGAGGCCGAAGGCTCCGACGAGGATACTAAGGAGGGAAGGGGTTGGGGGGGG
>BLQM01000077.1:56795-68229 GCA_012489335.1 Triparma laevis f. inornata
GGGGGGGGGTTAGGGGTTAGTTGTGATTATAATTTTATATTTATAGTCGAGGAGTAAGTGAGGAGGCGAGTGCGACGAGCGCGACGAGGATACAAAGCTCTCACCCCTCGGATGTACAGCTCTCGCTCCTCAAATTTGCCGCTCTCGCTCCTCGCGCTAATAACATCGTAAACTAACTCTTCGCTTCGCTCCTCGCCGCTCGTTCGGCTCACCTGAAAAAGACGAGCATGGTCTTTCCGCCAGTGAAGCACGTGTCACTGATGCCAAGGATGGAGTCGGGGTCGACACCCCAGCCGCAGCCGCAATCGAGGCTGACATAGTCAAAAGTTGTCCACGGGATGGCGCAGGCGCAGTTCGAGAGGGCTTCAGTGTTGCCGGCGTACTGGCCACAGTAATCAGATATCACTTGGTAGTGTTTGTGGTAATTTTTGTCGTAAAGGGCAGTGGAGTTGGCGGGGTCGATGGGGATGGGGTGGGCCTTGAGAGCGTCAATGGTCGAGTCGGCGATGAGCTTGCTGCCGTACCAGAATCCGAAACCGTACATGCCAAACATGACGAGGAAGAGCGCTCCAGTCCAGAAGGCGATGCCCGTGCTCTGCTTGATGGCCGCTGTGATGGGTGTTAGGGTGAAGGGTGAAGGGGGGAACATGTGTGTGTGTTAGTTGAGGGTAATCCTTCGCGTCATTTCTTTTCTAACCCTTCACTCACCTTGCTCGCTCGACTTGAGCTTGGAGGTGTACTTCTTGCTCTGGGTGGTCTCAGCGTTGAGGGCGCAGACGGTCCTGATGTTGGAGAAGGTCTCGGTGGCGATGTTGGCGGCAGCCTCGTAGGCTTCCTTGCCGTAAATGCCATCCTCTGACCCGTACGTAGTCATGCCGTAAGTCGTGACGACGAGAAGAGGGGAGATGGCGAAGACGACCAAAGAGAGGAGGGGGCCGTAGTAGAACGCAATGGCGAAACCAGCGATGAGCTGGAAGACGCCCTGGGAGGCGGCTGCGAACTTGTCAGAGAGACCAGCCTGGATGTCCATGGCGCCGTCAGCGAGGGTCATCGCCACGCTCCCCTGGTCCTGCCCGTCGAAGAAAGAGGCGTCCTGCCTCAGAACGGCCTGCAAGTACTGGATCCTCCAGCCGTTGGCGATCCTGGCGGCCGCCTTAGCGATGCAGTAGTAGGCCATGAAAAAGGAGAAGAAGCCAAAGAGGGAGAGGTACACCATGTTCATCACCGCTTTGTTGACCATTTCGCCCATATTGGCCGGGGAGGAGATGGCGTCCGTGACTTCTCCGAAAACGACGTTGATGCCCTGCGGGGGGGGAAGGGTGGTGGAGGGGAGGGGGGTTAGGAGGTTGATCTGAAGCAATGTGTTTTGTAGGAACCCCAGTGGGAGGAATGGGGGATTTTGGGGGAGGCCTGCGGGGCGGGGGCAATTGCTATGGGGGTGGATAATTCTTACTTACCGGTAGGGTGGCGCCTGCGAGGGCCGTTCCGAAGATTCCTATCCAAAAGATTGTCATATCATACGCAGAGGCGTAACGAAACAAATCCCGAAAGCCAATTGGTACTAATTTCTCTTCTGCCGTTTCGGGCACGACCGCGGCCCCTTTCTTGCGCATTTCTACTAAATTAATTTCCGGGTGATCGTCTTTGTTTACTGTCTTGTACACCATAAGGGTCGATTTATTAATGGTTTGATAAAAACATTTAGGGCGAAAAAATAGACATGTCGAATAAGTTTTTGGCTTCTCAATCTCTCAAACGTAAGGAAATTGGTTTGAATTTTTATTGAACCCATTTTTCTGTCTCTCTCTTGCTAGAGAAATTTGTCACAGTCATTTACACCCCGCATTGGTCTCAAACTATTTGGGGGGAGGGCAGGAAACCTTAGCACTGGGTGCGCCTCCACCCTCAAACCTGAGCAGGCCGCCATCGCGTTTGTCTAAGTGTATATCATATCCCAATGTCGGAAGAAAAATGTGCCCACCTGGCATCGACTCCCATTGATTCTGAGACGTTGGATTTCCTCATGAACCCGAGCCCGGACAAGGCTGTTGTTAGTGACCCTTTGGCCCCCGCGTTAACTGCCTCCCCGTTTATTGGTGCTAAATTGGAATACGCAGATGACAAGTTCTCCTTCAGCGATAGGCACCGAACGTTCCAGATGAAGAAGATCAAGTTTATTCTGCAGAATTGGAACACAAGTACGCCTCCGGTGATCAAGGTATCCATTGTGTGCACGAACGATGCCAATGCGCTGCGCCGCACTTCGGGATCTACTCGGGCGTCGGTTGAAGTGAAGCTCGGGAAAGGGGCAGAGTGGACTCCTGCAGAGGACGAGGGCGGTTTTGCAATGGAGAGAAGTAGCTCGGTGGGCAAGGGGGTCTGGACCTGGTCTCCGTATTTCCAGGTGAGCAACTTCTCGGAGCGAAGCGACAAGCTGGGAATTAGATAGTTATTGTCGTAATGAGTCTCCATGAGTCTCCATGAGTCTGCGCTCCATCCCTATCATCGCCACTCATTTCTAATAAATCAACGCCACCTTTCGCAGTTCACACACCAGAGCTTCTTTGCGAGCAGTAAGAAGCCTTCTGTCGGGGCGCTCATTCTGAACTTTTCAGTCGAGGGCAAGTTGTACCTGAGCACAATGCCCGTGACTGTCGTTCGTTCGAACACTGTGAGTGACACTAACAATGGGGGCGCCAACAGCGTTGCGATAGGTAGTTTGAGTGACACCGAGCTAGGTCAGTTAGTGAGGAAGCGGTGTGGTACGAAGGCGAGCGTCGGCGATTTGTTGAAGCAGCTTCCCGAGCAGAAGAATAAGCGTGGGAAGGTGGATTTGGACGAGGCGGGTGGGGATGTGAGTAATAGTAACAGTAATGTATTTAGTAGCGTTTTCGAGGAACCAGCAACGACGCTCAGGGAACCCGTGGATCCGAGCGCGAGAGGTGAGGAACTGCGAGGAGCGAACGACGCATGAGGAGCAAAGCGACGATTAGGGGGGCAACAATTTGTCTACGCTAGTAGCTTTAGTCTAATGCTCAAGCACTTTCGTCGCTACACAATTCTAACTCGGCTCGCTTCGCTCGCCGCTCGCCGCAGCTCATACCCTGACCGCTGAAGAAGTTCGTTGGTGCCAAGATCTAAAAATCGCCCTTGACTTTGCGGGAATCGCGCCTCCCAACGGTGATGACTACATGATCGCCCAGTTTGCGATTATCGCAAAGGGAAAGACTGATAAAGCCGTACAGCGCATCGAAAACTACAATAGAATAATAGTCGGTGGATTTGGGTACAATACGGCGGAAGCGGAGAACTCGGAGGCATTTGGTTTTCTGAATAGGCAGTTCCCGGGCTTATATGGACCATGTTATCAGGCCGCTGGCCAACCCGTCACTATGTGGTCCGAAAGTAAAAAGTACATCCCAGGAAACATCGACTGGAACGACGATACCTGGAAGTCATTCGTTCACGATTTCATACTCTTTTTGGACGCTTGCAATTGCGATTTGGAGGAGGCTAGGACGGGAATGGTTTGCATCCAGGGTTTGAAAGGCGTGGGGTGGAAGAATTTTTCAGCGGAGATTGAGAAGCGTGCGACGTGCCTTTATGAAAACAATTATCCGGCGAAATTCAAGCGGTTCTACATCATCGACGCCGGCATCATAACGAATGCTATCCTAGGCATTTGTAGACTCTTCGTCAGCAAAAAAATCATGGATAGAATGGTCACAACTTCTCTTGCGGATCTCTTCAACGTGTACGGGTTTAACCAGAGTACACTGCCGCCGTTGTTTGGTGGAGCGCACATTGAAGATTACGAGGCGTGGTCAAGTGGGAGATTGGCGAGGAGGGCTGAGAGTATTAGGTTGGTTAAAATTCCTGAAAGGTAGATGAGATAATGGGTGACATTTTGTATGCAAAATTTTGTTATGCGGGTTATTATTATTGGTTTTTACTTTCGTAGTAGATCAACGACAACTAGAAAGTTCTTCGAGTCAACTAGTTGTGCTTCTCTCAAGTTCCTCGTCTTAGACTGACTATGCGCTCCTTCTAGCGCCGCCTCAGCGCCCGCCTTGGTCTCCCTCGCTATTCTCTCCAACTTGGCTAGTCTCTCCGGCCTTTTCTTCCTCGAGCCTACCGCGAGATTACTGAATGTAAAGCCGAAATCCAAGGCGAACTTGCATTGCATAACGTTGGCGGGGGCCTGCGAGAGGCAAACTACGATCAAGCTAGGCGCCTCGCCCGTGAGGCTTTCCGAAATCAGAGGGACTAGAGGGACCAGATACTTCCTATAGGAGATGTGACCGTCCCAGCTCCTGGACTTCAAGGCGCGAACAATGTCCCTGATGCAGGTCGAGAGCATCATGAGGGAATAGTTGTTGACGGCACCTGCAATTAAGTTCATGTCGGCGGTGGAATTGCGTACGTTAGTGTTGCCGTTATGAGCGTCTTTAAGCCTTTCGCTACCTGCGAGGTCGACGAACTGAAATCGCGACGTCTGCAACTTGTCCCCGGCATGGTCGTAAGAATAAAGCGTCAGCCAAGCGAAGCAATGGGAGCGCGAGCTGCGAGGAGCGGCGAGCGAAGCGAGTCGCATGAGGATTGGCGTTGTAGAGTTAGAATTGGGTAGGGCTGAAGTCGGCTTGTGCGTTCAGACATCCTCGCTGCGTTTCACCTGGAGTCGTTCATGCCGGTTCCCGCAGTGTTGCGAGAGGATATCGCGGAAAAGACCTTTAATATGTCGCGCTCATCGTTGATCACTATGTAGGACTGCCCAATAGCCTTGGGCGGGTCGGCGGAGTTGTCCACCGTGATCGTTTGTTGATGGGCTTGGTAGTGACCGTGGTGTACCTCGCCTACGAGCATGTCTACTGCACCGGTTATAGCCAACTCAATTGTCGACGCGACAAGGACGCACGGGTTTGATCGGTGTTTTAATTTGTTGAAAATCGATATTATTGCCCGCGGGAATATGCCGTAATCTGGAGTAATCCCCAAGCCATACTCTCCAGCGGCAGCCCTGCCCATTATTCCGGGTGGACCGAACATTGTGTGCGTCTTTCCGCTACCTGTCTGCCCGTAGGCCAATATGTTCACGTTAAAGCCATCAAGGAAAGATTGAATTCGGGCAGGAAGGAACTCGTTGTATGTCTGTTCTTGGGTCGATCCTGGAGGAACTATGTGCCGAGGGTATTTCCAGCAACGGCCGCCAACGCTAATTCTGTTTGGGGACAGGTTGTAGCTGAGTGAGCGGGAATCATCGTCATCAGTAGTACCTGCAGAGCTCTCGCCGCCGCCTCCTCCCGCTCCCAAAGGCTTGAGTCTGACAACTGCAAGCCCCCCGTCGTTCATCAAGGTTCCTGCAGAGGTTATTTGTGTGGGGGGAGTGTAAGACGAAGAGAACTCTCATGCATGCCAAAATAACTTTCCCCAGAAAGACCGAAGAACATATCTCTTAATGTATCTTCCCTCGACGCGCTTGGGGCGATAAGACTTACTGGATTTCCGCCCTTTACAATTTTCCAATATTTTTTTGAGTTGCTGTTGCCGAATTCGACACTTTGCCCAAATTATCAAAACCCTGCAACCAACACAAAACGAGTTTTACGCCGGATAGACCATACTCTTTACGTTTCTCCACACAATACTACTGTTATAACCCACGTTATCCATCCCATTCTACTCCTCGTCGTTGTAGTCTCTCTAAATCCAACATCAAACACATCACACTACCTCCGGTCACAATTAGTATGGCCCAGGTCGGAACCGAGGGAATGGCCGAAGTAGAGCTCATGAAGGACGAAAAGGGCGGGCTGATGATGGAAGCTGGCATCACCACCATTACTTTTTACAGTAGTAGTGGCGGCTCTACCTTTGAAGCTGCTAATGCTGCGATAAGGGCGCAGCTTGACAAGGTTGTTGGAGCTAACCCTTGGTTAGCAGGGAGGTTGGTCAAGGGTAAGAGTGGGCGGGGCGTGTGAGGGTTGGTGTAAAATTGGACGTGTCCTTGAATAAACATTGGTTGTGGCCTTGATTAAAAAATTGTGGCTCCGCGTCGTCGATTCTAAGATTCTAACCACTATTCAACCCCCCCCGCAGGCAAGACTGGAACTGCCCTCAGCTACCCCAAAAGCCCCACCGCCGCCCAAACAGATCAACTCTTCCAAGTGATCGGGTCGGACGATGCGCTCAAGCTCAGTCCTTCCAGCTCATACTCCAAAATCTGCACCGACATGTACGCCAGCAACAAGGTAGTCGTAGGAAGCGGCTTCGCCACCAAGGGCAAAGACAAGCCCCTCGCCATCCTTACGCTACTCCAGTCAACTGATTCATCAACGTTCGCTTTCGTATTCAGCATCTCCCACGTGATCGCTGACGGTAGGACATACTACGATATTTTCAACATGCTCTCTCCAGGTACTTCCGTCCGTGAACTCAATTCAGCTAGGGCCATGACCTTCTCGGAAACCATGAGGGACGCATGCGGAAGGAAGGAGCTAGCTTGGATGGACAGCCTTCCCGCGATTTGCATGATGATCCCGGTTATGGCGTGTCCGAAGAAACCTGTTTGTTGCGCGTTCGAGATCGACCCTGCTAGGGTTGAAGAGATGAAAGGTGAGGCACTGCGAGGAGCGAAGCGACGAGCTGAGAACCTCAATTCTAACCCGTCAACTTCAATCTTCACGTTGCAGCCTCGGCCGCTCGAGACGGTGGAGTTCCTTACGTGACGACCAACGACATTCTTACCTCTGGTGAGGCAATGCGAGGACCGAAGCGAAGAGCATTCAGAATATTCTAAACTAACTCGTTGTCGCTTCGCTCCTCCGCTCATCGCAGGTTTTTTCAACGAGTGCAACTCTCGAATCGGCATGATGGGAATAGATTGTAGAGGCAAGATCGACGGGGTCGGAGAGGACATGGCTGGGAACTATGTCTCCGCCTTGTCGATCGATCCTGACACGTTCGCTACACCTGCAAGCATGCGTAAGATGCTTTCTTCGACGCCTTACCAAACAACTCAAAAGCCAATGCCGAGCTGCTCAAAGTGGTGCATAGGCATGGAGAGCAATAGCTTCAGCATGGTCACGAATTGGAGCAGCTTCGCTGGAGATTTGGTCAAGATTGAGGGCTTCGATATTGCGTACCATCTGCCCATGCAGAACCCGGCGTACATGATGTTCGACATGATGATTCCCTTCAGCTGTGGGGGGCGCAAAAAGGGCGTCATCTGCTGGACCGTGAGCACTGACGAGGACGGTTTGAAGCAGGCGCTTCCCGTTGGGGCGAGTATCTCGAAGGAGCTGTTCCCTTAAATTAGGTTGAAGAAAATGAAGAAATTGGGCGACTTGATCTTAGAAATGGCACTTTATTTTATTCTTTACAAATAGCAAACCTGGTACAACACCTTCACTTCCGTAATTTTCCCCATTTCCTCCCCGAACTCCTCAATAACATCCCCAAGCCCCTCACTCAAATCCTCAATCCTCTCCAACCTCCAACAAAGCTCACAGCACTTCCTCCCCATCTTCTTACTCTCCGTCGGATTATCCTTCGTGTCCAAACAAATAACAAAAACCGGTTTAAAATCATCCCCAGGTTCACGCAACTGTAAATCTTCAATAACGGCATCGAATATCCTCTCCTCAAAACACACAACAACATCATGAGAACGTATCACTGATACGTCAGTATCCTGCCATCTCGTGGGACTCGTTTTAATGCTAGCCCCACGTATACACAACGGTATAATACCATTCTGCGTGAAATACGATATATCCTCCGCGACGAGCGTGTCGTACATTTCCTCGTAGGGGGTACCGAATTTGAATATTTTGGGCTCCATGGAGGTTTTTCCGGGGAGGCGGACTTGGGAGCCGGTGCCGTAGGAGGTTGTGGGGAGGTGGAGTTGGGAGAGGAGGTTGTGGGATTCCATGGAGCGGTTTATGTTGGAGGAGCAGACGGTGGCGTAGGTCCAGCGGGAGGGGGGAGGGGTAACGTTTTGGGGGGGGGCAGGGGCCGGGGGGGGTTGGAGGGGCGGGGAGGGAGGGAGAATGCCATAGTGGGGTGGGGTTGTAGGGGGGGGTGGGGGGTTTGCGGAGGGTTGGGAGAGGGGGAGGGGGAGGGAGGCGGCGGCGGAGGAGGTCACCTTAGGAGATTGGCTAGAATTCAATTTTGGGGCAACTAGGAGTGTATTGAGGGGGCTGAGGGGGGACTGATGTGACAGGAGCGCACTAAGAGGGAGTAACAGTCTTTGCTATCACGCGTGGGACGGTGAAATCGATGCGAGGTTTTGAGAGTGGAAGAGGGCTGGAAGTAATCGATAATTTGTGAATTCCTGTTTTCCCCTTAATCCTACACTTCATCGTTGTTCTCAGAGTGACATATAAGCAGTGTCGTCATCTTGCTTAAACCAGAGCTCTCGTCTCTGAACAGAAATTGAAATCCAAAGCTTTCCTTCTTGGGTTCGGAGATCTCCTCGAGAAGCGTCTCTCTTGGTCGCTTTCTACTCAAACGTCCACTAGCGATCCAGCACAGGACACCTCCAGCAACTTTCTGGTAAGTAACACAGGGATGTCGTATTCGAAATGTTGAAGAATGTACGAATATCATTCTAAATACATTCTAAATATGAGTCTCCTCGATGAGACTTTGTCGTTCTTCCTAACCCACCTCTAACCCACATAAACCCGACTCTACACCGCCCACAGAAGCCGAAGCCCCCAAATAATGTCGTCCGCTTGCCCCTTTCACCCCCTCCTTCTCTCGTACCAAGAGCGCCCCCTCCTAACTTACACAGTATCCCTCCCATCCTGTCCCAACTCCGACTCAAAGTTAACAATTTGCACCAAATCCCTCGTCCTAATAACCCAATCCACCTCCAACGCGACCTCCTTCCTTCCCTCCTCCGGCGGTGCCGTAACCTCCAACCTAATAAAATTCCCCTACGCCAGCATATCCTCCCTAACAACCTCCTCCAACGGCAACAGCGTCGACACCTTAAAATTAACCAACATAACATCCTACCTCCTCCTCCACCCTCCCAACGCTGGTCTCTCCCAGCCCGTCCTCCCCCACGGCATAATAAAACTCCCTGAACCCTTCACACTCTCAATAACCTTCCAACATACTTCAATCTCCGAATCAACTCCTCTCTTCAATTCTCTACTTCAACTCTACAACGGAGAAGTCAAAGATGATAATATTTTGACTCAGGAGAAGGAAGGTCCAACAGAAGATGAAGTAAAGAGAAAGATTTACAAGAGTGTCGTTGAGAGAAAAGTGAGCGATGTTACGCCTGTAGGTATAACACTACCCCTACAAACCCTCACCAACCACTTCCTAATGTGAGAAGCAAGAGGAGCGAAGCGACAAGGCTGCAAATGCGACAATACGGTCATAATCTACCTACACTACTAGCTCAAGTCTTGATATCGATGCCACTGTCACCGCTACGTAATTCTAACTCGTTAAATTACGCAACGTCAATCTTCTTGCTACTCGCTACGCTCGTCGCAGCTGCACGGACCAAAACTTGTACATCTTAACGCCCTCCCACACAATCTACCTCACAATCCCCCTCTCCAAGATAAAACGCGTCGCCCTCCGCTACCACAAGCTGCAAGACCTCGGCCTCGAAATCTTCACCTCCGCAGTCTCCTCCCCATCCAACCTCGCGTACAAACCCTCCCCCCACGACAAAAATGAGTTAACCCCAACCGCAACATCTTTAAAACCCTTCACAGATGATTACTGGACCTACAAATGCACCTCCTCAATCCTCCTAACCTTCCCCACAACCTCTTCCCGAAACACCCTCCTTTCATCCCTAAAAACCCTTACCTCCTGCGTCGTCGACACCTCCAAATCTCGCGTATCTCAACTTTACTCAGCCTACTTATCCAACAAAATAAGCAACTACACTTACCTCTGGTTAATAAATTCAGCGGCTGGTAGATCTTCAAATGATTTATCACGTTATCCCATCTACCCTTGGATCCGTTCGTCCGATAACCCTCCCCGAGATTTATCGAAACCTATCGGAGCTATTAACAAGTCTAGACTTGAAGGGTTTAAGGAGAGAAGAGAAGGGATGAAAGATATTGAAGGGTTTGAACATAGTCAGTTTCTTTATGGGACTTTCTACTCGAATGCGGGGTATAGCCTTTTTTGGTTGGTTAGGAGTAAACCTGTTGAGGTTATTTGTTTGCAGGGAGGTGAGAAGAGAGAGAGACAAGAGGAGCGACCCTAACAGGGGTGACGAGCTATGGATACGATATTAGCGTGCGATATTAGCATACGATATTTGCGTGATATTCATAGCTCGTCACGATACTAGAAGCATTTATACTAACTCGTCGCTTCGCTCTTCGCCTCTAACAGGGTGTTATGATCATGCTGATCGAATGTTCTTTGATTATGATAAAAGTTGGAGGAGTTGTTTAGATAATAACGCGGATTTGAAGGAACTCGTACCGGAGTTTTTTAATACGGAGGATGAGAGTGTGTCAAGGGGTGGAAGGTGAGAAACTGCGAGGAGCGATCGACGACGACAACGAGGAGCGAAGCGACGAGCTGACAACGCATGATTATTCATTCTAACTCGTTGCTTCGCTTCTCGGTCTGGCTTCGTCCTCGTCTCGCTAATGCTCCTCGCTACGCTCGTCGCAGGTTTTTGCAGAATGTTAGGGATTTACCGTTGGGGAGGTTGCAGAGTGGGGAGAAGGTTGAGGATGTTGTGCTGCCGGAGGGGGTTAAGAGTTGTAGGGCGTTTGTTAAGAAGAATAGGAAGGAGTTGGAGGAGGCGGAGATTGCCCCGTGGGTTGATTTGATTTTTGGTTGTGGGCAGAGAGGGGAGGAGGCGGAGAGGAGGGATAATGTTTTCGTTAGTTCAGTTTATTATACAGAGGATGATTTGAAGCATGCGGATGAGACGACGAAGCAGAGGATGATCATGGAGACGGAGGAGGTGAGAGAATGTGATCCGAATATTGCGCCCAAATACGCCGTTCTAACCCCTGCCCTCTCCACAGTTCGGAGTCTGCCCGGACGTTCTGTTTGTTATGGAGCACGGGAAGAAGGGGGAGGGGGCAAAAATTGATGGAATGTGGATGGCGGCGGTTGCGACGGATTCGTGTGGAAGGGAGAGGAGCGTCAACGGCACGCCTGGAAGGAAGAGCGACGCTTCTTCAATTGGAGGGTCCACGCCGAAGCGAGAATCGATGCCCGATAACCCGACCACACCTAAACCCCCAGCCCCCGTCACCCCTCAACCCCAGCCCCAAACCCATCTACAACCCCAACCCAATCCACCCCCAAACTCCTCAACGAAATTCGGAGACGAGGTCGCCGCCGCAAAGGGAAAGGCGAAGGCCTGGCTCTCCTCGTTCGGGTTCAACACACCGTCCAAAGACAAAGACACCACCCCCGAAACTCCGCC
>BLQM01000077.1:86576-104672 GCA_012489335.1 Triparma laevis f. inornata
TACACCCTCCAAGGCATAACCACGCAATACGTCGACTTCTCAACCTCCCCCCCCATCCAAACCCGCGATTTAAAAATCCTCCCCCCCGGCCCCCACGGCCTCCTACTCGACTGCGCCACCGCAGGCTACTACTACAAAACCATAAAATCCTTCACCTCAAAATACCACACCTCCCTCTCCTCAGTTCAAAAATCCTTCTCCTTATCCGTTGAAAACGAACTAGCGCATTATTTCGCGCTCATCGCGACGTTGGAGAATACGTTGAAAGAGAAGGGGGAGGGATCGAGTTTTAGTAAGTTGACGATTAGAGGGTTGGTTTTGCATTTGCAGACGCCTTTGGGGAATTTGAGGACGCTGAAAACTCTTACTGATGGAATTGGTGAAGGTGAGACAAAAATACAAATATATTCACGTTTCGAACAATTCTAATTCATTTCTAACCCCCCCCCCCCATTCAGACTGCATAGGAGGTGAACTAATCTGCGTCCTTAAAGTCCACTCAGAACACGGTGATCCCTACCTCAAACGAGTTGTAAACTCCATCGTAACACGCTCAGCCGTACCCGTTATGTCCATGATATCCCGATGGGTGAGGGAAGGAGAGTTGGGACATAAAGATTTTGAGGATAGCGAGTTCTTTATTACGGAGGATGCGAGGTGAGAAGCTGTCGAGGAGCGAACGCGACGATGCGAGAACGTGATATCTCGCATTTCGAAATTCTGCGTGAAGCTAGTAATCCAGTCTCAACGTTGACGCTGCTTTTGCCCCCACCCATTTCTAACTCGTCGTCGCTTCGCTCCTCCGCTCCTCGCTACGCTCGTTGCAGCGTTACGAAGGATGATTTGTATGGGTTTAGGTATAATTTGAATGCGAGGATGCTTATACCGGAGGTAAACTTGGGGTTGGCGAAGAAGGTGAGAAGCAGCGAGGAGCGAAGCAAGGAGCTGGGAATGCGACAATTTAAGGGAGTAACAATGCGAAGCGACGTAGCTTTAGTCTGAATGCTCAAGCACTTTCCTCGCTACTCGTTTCTAACACGGCTCACTTCGCTCGCCGCTCGTCGCAGATTTTGTCGGTTGGGAGGGATATTAACTTTCTTAGGAAGTGTTGTGTTGGTGTTAGCGCGGACGCGGGATTCTTCTCGCTTAGAACGTTCAGTCCGGGAGTTCACTTCACTACTGACGAACTTAAAATGGCCTTCACCTACGGCAACCCTACGGTCCTCGAGAAGGTCATCACCGCCGCCTCCCGAGAGACTTCTCAGGAGATCCTCAAGGTCGTGAAGGACCAGTACAACCTCAGCGAGCACCTCTCCGCGATGAAAAAGTTTCTCCTCCTCGGGCAGGGGGACTTCGTCTCAGCTCTCCTCGACGCGGTAGGACCGGAGCTTGGCAAGAGAGCCGAGGCCGTGTACAGGCACAACATCGTCGGCGTGCTTGACACAGCGCTTCGCGGAACCAACGCACAGTACCTCCCAAAGTACGTCCTCGACCGCTGCGGGATCAAGCTGTACGAGCCGAGTCCAGGCGACTCCGGTTGGGACATCTTCTCTCTCGACTACCACGTTGAATCTCCTCTGACTGCTGTCGTTCACGCGAAGGCTTCGTCGAAGTATAGGCGAATATTTCACCTGCTGTGGAGGTTGAAGAGGATTGAGTGGGGGTTGAACAACACGTGGAGGAGGGCAACGGGTGTGAATCACTCTCTCAGGTAAGACAATAATTTTGATTGTGCTTACACTAACTACGAGTACTCTTTCTAACTCGTCGTCGCTTCGCTCCTCCTCATAATTCCTTAGGGCCAACGAAGTCGGAGGAACGATCAAGAAAGCGCTCCGAAAGGTCGCCCTCGCCCGTCAAGAAATGCTGCACGTCACGTCCAACATCCAGAACTACATCATGTTCGAAGTTTTAGAAGGTAGCTGGAATGCCTTCGCGCGCAAGTTCTCCAAGAGCGCTACCCTCGACGACGTCATCAAGGCCCACGACGAGTACCTCGACAACATCCTGCACCTCGCCTTGCTGGGCGAGGACCCCGAGTCCAAGAGGCTGTCGGCGCAGCTCGCCCTCGTCTTCGACATCGCGGACAGGTTCTGCAGCGTGCAGGACCGAGTCTTCGTGGACTGCTTGTCTGCGCTCGGCTCCTCCGCCCAACGCGCGGAGGAGGCCCAGAGGCGCATCCAGAAGGGCGACTGGGGCTTCGACGGCGACGGCGATCTGGACGAAACCGCGATAGACGAGTTGGGGCTCAAGTCGCTGGAGGGAGTGGAGGCTACGACCGTCGAGTTCGAGGAGGCGCTCAAGGGCCTTCTCAAGCTTCTCGTGGGAAGGCTCTCCACCGGCGCTCTCAATCAGGGGCACGACGCCCTCCGCTACTTAACCTTCCGCCTTGACTTCAATCAGTTCTACGAGAAAAAGTATTCCAAGAAAGCCGAGACCAACGATGATGCCGAGGGCGACGACCGAAGAAGAAGTTTCGGGGTAGGAAATGTCATCTTCTAAACTAAGAAAATTGGAATTTCGTTTTTGTTAATGCAAGTGTGTTGTTGTTATTAATTAATTACGTAGGTAGTACCTGCGAACTTCCCCAACTCCTTCTCCTCCTCCTCCTTCGCTTCCTCCCCCAAATGCACTAAATGCCTCGGCGCCGCTCTGACAACACCGTCCTTAACGACCAAACCTCCGCGCCCGAACATCTGTCTTTCGATCGACGCTTGATCTCCCACGAAGTCAGCCCATTCTCCTATATCGTAGTCCCAGACTTTTCCCTTTTTCGCCTTTCCGAGAGGTCGCTTGTGTTTTCCTATCATTTTCTCCTTCTTCTGTCGAACTTCCTTCGACTTCGCCCATGGTTTGAAATCCGGTCTAATCTTCTTCTTCCTCGGGACGAGTGTCTCCTTAACTCCTTTGTGAAGTTCTTGAACGCTGACTCCCTCAATTGATTCGACTTCAGACACTCTGAAGCTCTAAAGACGTTCATTTTGTTCTCCGCGAAGTTCGCTTTCATCCATGATTTCGATACTTTCCTGACTACGCCTGCTCTATAGACTGGGTGGACTATATTCGTACCGTTCGGCATGTGCGAGACCAGCGTGGACGCGGTCTTCACCTCCGTCGTCTTCGGCAACGTTCTCTTCGCCCTTTTGCGCTTCCAGAGCAGCTCCTCAACCTGCCCCTTGGTATGAGCCGCCTCTTTTCGCTTCCTACTCGGACGGCTGACGCGATGCTCCGTAGTCGTACTCATATCCGGAACAACAACCGCATCTTCCTCGCTCCCCTCCTCCTTCCCTCCCTCGTTGTCGTCCTTCCCTCTCAATTCGCTCTCCCTCCTCACGCTTAATCTCAATCTTAATCTCGATCTCATCAACAACATAGTCCACATCATCCTCATCCAACATCTTCTCGCGTTTCACGGTCGCCATGGGGATCAGAAACAGCTGAGAAAGATTTCAGTGAAAATCCAAAATGTGAGGGAAGGCCTTTCGCATCGATTTTTGTGAGCTACGAACGCCAATCCATTCCCTCCAACCTCCAATCCATTGCTGTAGTGATCTACCCCCGGAAAAATCACACCCATTACGTTGCGGATACGTTAGGAAACGAGAAATATCTAATCCCGTCCAGCTGCCATTTGCGAGCGTTCTCGTCATGTCGGGCCTCATCAGATGGATGTTGACGGTGGAGTTCCACAGGCACCTGCTCACGTACATTCCGCTGGATGCGTTGTTAACGACGATGTCAATTTCGAAGGATTTTGAGGAGACGACGAGGGAGTACATCGTTATGCGTGTTGAGAGCGGCGAGATGATTCTCCACCGCGGAGTAGATATAGTATTTGATCCCTTGAGTAGTTCTGCAGAGGAGAAGAACGCGTTTGGACTAGCGATGAAAGCGAGGAACGAGCTCGTAACGCAGGTGATCTTCCTTCAAAATGTTTCTCAGATCGGAGACTTCGTCTGCCTCTGCGCCATCAATCTCGTATTGTTGCTACGAACTAAAATCGATGACGATCCAGGACTCGCTTCAAACGCTCGGCGTCAACGTCTTCTGGAGGTGCTCCAAGCTAATCCCCTCCAAAATCAACGTGAACGACCTCCATAACGACACGACTTCCGAAGTCGTCGCCCACCTCCGCTCCGAAATGTCTCTGAACGCCCTCCTCTCCGGCAACAACTTCCTCAACACCGACGACTTCCGTAGGCTGATCGTCCCGTACATTCCTAACGATGCGCTAATGACGATCAGGCTGGCTTTGAAGCCGTGGTCACGCGTGACGGATGAGTTTATCAGCGACGGCGTTGAGAGTGGTACAATGATCGTTCACGGCGGAGAAGATGTATGGAAGAGTGGTTCTGTTTTGAGTGAGAGGCACACGCTCGTAACGCGGGTGATCTTCCTTCTATATATTACCAAGGTCGGAGAGCATGCCTGCGAATTCGCCGCCAAGCTCGTCGTTATTGAAATCTCCGAAGGCGTTGAGAGCATCGGTTTCAATGCCTTCGGTGGGTGCGAGTGTTCGACTACCATATCTTTCCCGACAACGTTAACACCAATTGGTATGCAAGCCTTCTACTGTTGCACCAGTCTAGAAAGCGTCGATCTCCTCCACACAAACCTTCAAGAATTAGGCGAATTTGCCTTCGACGATTGCTCAGAACTAAAATCGATGACGATCCCGGACTCGCTTCAAACGCTTGGCCAAGGGGTTTTCTACAGCTGCTCCAAGCTCGTTCCCTCAAACGTTAACTACAATGCAATGTCCGAAGTCGTCAACTACCTCCGCAGCAAACAATCCTCTCCCTAAAAAAAACAAAGCTGCCTCAACATTTTCATTTCAAAACGTGTACCTTATTATTCGAGCATATTAATCTTGTGCCCTTGTCGGTAAAATAACTTCGTCTTTCTGGACGGCAATCTCGCCTGGACCGAACTGCGCCAGCAGCAATAAAGCGCCCGAGTTTGACAACCCTAAAAAGTAGTAATAGCGATGAAGTTGGTAGATCTGGCTCAGTTCGAAGTCGCCGACGGAAATATCTTCTGGGAGCGCGACATTCGGCAGCGGCATGTCCTCGTCGTAAACCCAGGTGCCGTCCTTGAATGAGATGAAGAGGAAGAACGGGTGCTGGTAAAAGACGAAAACTAGGTTCACGAGCGCGAGCAAGAGTGCCACCATTCGTGACCTGAGGCCGGTGGCGACGAGCGCGGATCCGATCAACAATCCGATGAACACCAAGGTGTTGACGAGGAAAATGGAGAGGGAGGCGACGTAATTCGCCAGGCTGCTCGTCTCTTCCTCCACGAGCGCCGAGTAAAGGAAGTTTCCTGAGACGAGCGTATCGGCGACGAGTGTAGAGAGTCGCATGAAAAATTACGACGTTGACGGGTTAGAATTACGTAGCGATGAAAGCGGCATGAGCATTTAGACTAAAGCTAGTGGGGGTGGGCGAAATACGACCGTAATCGTCGCTTCGCTCCTCGCTGTCGTCGTTCGTTCCTCGCAATTTCTCACCTGCGTAGTACACGTACATGGCGGGGAGCAGCAGCCGCCCGAAAAGCTTTGTGCGAGCGCCAACCGTGTTGATGACGTGCGCCCGCAGCATGAGCAGCCCTCCGACGAGCGATAGCTGCGGTGAGCGAAGCGAGCCAAGGAGCGAAGCGTCGAGTTAGTATAACGTGCTTCCTATTCTAGTTCGCAGCATCTTCTTACTTACCGACTCGGCAACGAACTCGAAGTTCGAGAGCTGCCTGTATAACATGGGCTGCGCTATCATCCAGAGAACCAGCGCCTTGGTTGCGCCGTCGGTGTAGAAGAGCTTGAGGAGGCAGAGCGAGCCGACGGTTTGGGCGAGCAGGCCAATGAGCAGGGTTGCTGCGACGTGCGAAGCGACGACGAGTTAGAGGTGAAGATTGCGAAACTCGTCGCTTCGCTCCTCGCTGGGCTTCGTCCTCGCAGGTTCTCACCTGTCGCCATGACGTTGATTAACCCAGGAGAGGACAACCACTTCAGGCCGAGCTCGCCTACCTCTGCAGTGTGCTCGGAGAAGGTTGAAATGGTTCTCAACGAGTCGTCGAGGAAGGTCGAGACTGCGACGAGCGTAGCGAGGAGCGGAAGAGCGAAGCGACGACGAGTTAGAAACGACAAACGACGAAAGTTGACGTCGACGTTGGGTCTGACGCTACTTGCACAGTCATCTATAACGGCAAAACGGCGCATTATGAGCTCGTCGCTTCGCTCCTCGCGGCTTTGTACCTAGCATCAGCCGCACTATGAACTCAAGGTACGGCCCCCATATACGATTCAGCACCTTGACATTCACGTGATCGTCCAAGCGCTGCAGTAGGGTTGGTTGGTTGTTCGGGATGGTTAAGTGCTTGACGTTGCTGTTAGGGTTGTGGTTGTTGCTTGGGGCGAGAAGACCTTGCATCTCAATGTCATCGCTGTCGTCGGAAGCTGGCACCGGGGTATAAGTGGGGTTGGGGTTCATTGAAGATGGGGGGGGGTGGGGAGTGGGGGGGCGGCGGTGAAGAATGAGTGTAGGGATACGTGAACGAAGCAACAGACGCGTAATTACTGAAACAGCCCGAGTAGAAGAGTCTCAATCTTTCTTTTCAGGAAAATGACGTGCAGAGGGACACACGCTTGCTGAGTATTGGCCACAGGCCAACTTCCCTTGCCGAAAACTTTTCCCCCGTTGAAACAGCGCGAAAGTTAACAAAAACAATGCTCTTCAAGTCTCTTGCCATCGTCGCTCTGCTCGCCAAATCCGCGGTGGCCGACCAGATGTCCCAACAAAACCTCCGAGCTGGTGATTTGGAAGATACGAGCGGAACCACGCTGCCTACTGAGGTGGGCGTCGAGCACCTCGACTTGGAGGTGACGCTGGAGAACGGGGAGAGGGAACTATTCCCGCTGCTCCCGGGGACGAAGTGCCCGACCGGCCACACCTGCCGCAGCAGGAACATTGGCACCGGAGCCGGGGTCTCCCCCCTGGTTGCGTCCATGAAGGACAACATGAAGGCGGGCTTGAAGGCGTCCATGGACTGGCAGGAGTTCAACAACGACATGATTACGGTCGTGAAGAGCGGTGAGAAGCTAAGTGGAGCGAAAGCGACTCCGCTAGGAATTCGACAACGTGCGCGTTGTAGCATCTTCTGCGCTAGTAGCTTTTGACTAAACTTCTCACGCTACTTTCGTTACCGTGTAATTCTAACCCGAAACTCCAATCTTCGCGCGACTCGCTACGCTCGTTACAGACGACTACTGCACTAGGAGGAACGCGATGAGGCAGGCCGCTGGGCTTTTGGCCGGGGTGGCCGCGGCCACGGTGGGCTCGCCCGCCTACGCTGCCGAGACGAAAGTGGTCAAGATGGGTGCTGACAACGGGCAGCTCATATTCGACCCGGCCAAGATCAGTATCTGCAAGGGCGACAGCGTTAAGTGGTGAGTGGTTAGTGACGAGCGAAGCGAGCCCATCATGAACGTCAGGAGCATTTTGCAACTAACAGCTTTTTTTACGTCGTCACGCGCAGGGTCAACAACAAGGGAGGACCCCACAATGTCGTCTTCGACGAGGAGGCCATTCCCTCGGGCGTCGATCAGGGAAAAATCTCCATGGACGAGCAGCTCGGCGAGGAGGGCGACACCTTCGTCATGTCTTTCGACACCACGGGAGACTACTCCTACTACTGCGAGCCTCACCGTGGCGCCGGCATGCAGGCCCTGCTCGTCGTTACGTAGGGAGGGGTGGAGAGGGAGAGGGAGAAGGAGAGGAGGAGAGTTCATTTTCGCTTCAATTCACACGAATAGGTTTAGCTATCAAAATTCATATATCGTTAAGAAAACGCGGTTCAACAAACATACATACTTTTTTTTCATCAAATTGATTATGTACTTTTTTATTATTACGCGAGCCACATGAAATCGGCAAAGGGGAGGACGGATGAGCCAGCCTTTACTTGCTTTACGGTCGCTGCGGCCTGCAGCACGTCACCGTCGCCAGCGTTTCCGAATTGAAGCTGCGACGAGCGGCAGGTGAGGCGAGCCGTGTTAGAAATGGGTGGGGATGAAAGTGGCTTGAGCATCAGACTAACGCGAGGAGCTGAGCGACGACTATATAGACAACGCGTTCTCTACGCTCCGAATTCATAGAAAATGCGTTCTCTACTGCGCTCCGAATTCATAGACAACGCGATCTCTACGTTACTCGTCGCTTCGCTTCGCATTGTTACTCCCTCAAATCCTCCCATTCCCAACTCCTCCCTCCCCTCTTCGCTGCTTCTCACCTGCAACGTCAGAGGCACCTGATCGTTATTGTTGTTCGCGGACCACTTTGCCGTATCGACTGCGGAGGGATTCAAAATCACGGACTTAACGCTGTCCAAGTCCATTCCCGTAGAGAACGCGTATCGGTTCGGTACGCCGCAGCCGAACTTCACGTGGTCCGCGCCGATCACGCCGACGAAGAGCCCGGAAGGGTTCGCTGAAGTCCATGCGGAGGAGACGGAGGCCATGGAGATGTCCCAGAGCATTCTGCCACTGTAGAAGTTTTTGAAGGTCATATCCTGTTCGAGAACCTGACCGGTTATGGTTTGCTTCAATATTCCCATCTCCGCGTGGCAATTGTACGACGGCAGAATTACGTACGAGACATACTCTTTGAAGGCGGTGGTGTTTCCGAAGTTCGCAAATTGGAGGGGAGAAGGCACGTACTGCTTCATAGTTTCATGGGGAAGCGCCTCGAGGCCGCCCTTCTCCACCAGCGCTAGGTCTTCTGAGTTCGCGTTCAGCGCTAATAACCTGTGACGAGCGGAGGAGCGTGTTAGCGGTGTAGATTTCAAAACTCATCGCTTCGCTCCTCATGGAGCCTCATTTCGAACAGAGATATCACGATCTCATATTGTCGCTTCGCTTCAAGTGACTTCGCACCTCA
This sequence comes from Triparma laevis f. inornata, assembly GCA_012489335.1. Classification (NCBI taxonomy): domain Eukaryota; class Bolidophyceae; order Parmales; family Triparmaceae; genus Triparma; species Triparma laevis. The sequence continues at coordinate 95,507 of BLQM01000077.1, forward strand.
TATTGGATTGCTTCGCTGCGAGGAAGACGGGGGCGTAGTTTTCGAACGGCCAGGACCAACGCGCCTCCCACATCGTCAATCTCTTCACATCTTTCAGGGCTATCCTTCCGGTGACGTAGTCGTCCAGCACGGGCTGGTACTGCCTCTGGACGGCCTCCAGGCCCAAGGCCATCTTTCGCTTCGGCTCCTTTGCTCGAAGAGATTTTATTATCGAAGCCTGAAGCAAGTGATCGGAGAGGGAGTTGTGGTGCTCTCCGAGCCAAAGGCCTCTGATCTGCTTGAAGCTGTTCAGGGCGTCGTCGGTGGATATTTTGGAAAGGGACGGTGAATTATCTGTTGTCGTGCTGACTGCGTAAACTTGAGAAGTCGAGAAGTCAGCTGAAGCGGAAGCGGAAGCGGGATGGAGGGTTAGGGTTGACGCAGCTGTTAGGGTTGCAGCGGATCGACCTAGCACTGTTCGACGGCTAGCTGGGAAGTTCATCGCCGTCGTCGACACCGAGAGGAGGTATACGAACAGGCCGGCCAGCGGGTAGGTGGTGTACAAGCGCATGCGAAGTGTGCGCTGAGAGGTTTAGATTGAGGGTTGGTAGGGTAGGTAATTTCTTGTTGTGGCGGGATTGGATATTGAGTGGTGCTGAAAAAAGAAGTGTGGGCGTGAAAAATTGCGTTTAGAGTTAGAAAACCAGGGCACAAAATGGAGAGTAGTCGACAGAAAAAAAGATCTTGCTTTTGGTGATTCTAAGGGTTAGCGAGACGCTTGGAATACAGGAAGAAACAGAACTCGATGCTCGAGAATTATTTGGCGACGTCTTATACATTTTTTTTGCTCTAGGAGCGGTCTAGCGCGGGATTCTAACCGGTCAAATCTCTGGAAGCAAAATCGGTATTCTAGTATTTTTTATTTTCAGATTTTGTCTTCATTGGCCTTTTAAGATCCCTTAGTACCCGTGTCTAATAGTAATTTTTCTCAGAAAATCTCATCCTCACAATTTTTCAAAACTGATTTCCGCCTTTCTGGTTTTTATTTTCTACAAAAATGGCATATTCGGAATCTTGGGGTATCTGAAATCGACTAATATTGCCAAGAATTACCCAAATAGCCCCGGTAAAATTAATTTCGTTTCCAAATTTTACTCTTTTGAAAATTTGTAATTGAAACAATCGCTCAGGGAACCTAAGATTCTGAATATAATCAAAAATGGGCTTGAACATGAAAAAATAGATATATGATTCTGATATGCACTAAAATCGATTTTTGTGGGGACGGCTATAAATGTACTTGAACGAACGCGAACGCAACTAAAATTAATACACTTGACGTTTCATACTCTTGCTCAACTTCTATAAATTATTGGGAATCTGAAACCCTAATGTCGCTTAGATACGTACCCTCAAAAATCGAAATATCTCAAGACACGTTCTTTAATCGGACTAACCTGAGTGAAAAGCGAAGTATAAAAGAATGTGTTTCGATGTTCAAAAAACATTTCATTCAAGCATCGACAGTCCTTCGCAACCTCGGCTTCATTCCCTTCCTCTCCTGAAGCGTCGGAGCACCTCTCCGTCCCGCTGCCTTTCTCTCTCCTCCGACGTCCTCGAAACGTGGACTGATAAGAGGGACGTTCGCGGCCGTATACGATATCTTTTCCGCACCACCTGCTCCTCCTCCTATCGCCCCTCCTAACCCTAGCTTCAACTTCGGAACCGACCCTGTTCCACCTCCGCCGCCATCGCCCAAAAGCGCCTTGTCGACTCTGCTGGGCCCGTTCAGAAGCTCGTCTGCGTCCTCCCTCATCAACAACCCCTTGTCCTCCTCCTTGAACGTGATGGCCTTTCCCGTGAAAGGGTTAATATCGACAGGGCCTGAATCCCCTTCGCCGTCACTGTCGTCACCTTTGCTCTCGGGCGTTTGTTCCCTCTCCCTTGACCCTCCGCTTGACGGGGCGATGCCGATCTTGAACGCCTCGTCCTCGCTGCTGCTCTCGTCGAAATCGTCCAAGTTGAAAACCTTAGCCGGCACCTTTTCCCTGCTCGTGCTCCCCCCTCCGAACCCGAAGCCAATGTCATAGTCGTCGAGCGTTGCACCTTCGTACTGCTCGAACTCTGGGTGGAACTCAAGAGCGTCGTTCTCGCTGGTCTTCACCTTGGCCGCTTCTTTTGACGCCTTCGCTTCAACATCATTGTTATTGCCGTTGTTGTTGTTGTTTTTCGCCGATCCAGATGGCATCAAATGTGACTTCGTCGAACCGGAGTACGCTTGCGCCTGCTTGATCCTTTGATCCGCCTTCTTCAACAAGTTCTGAATCATCGATGACGCCTTTGGTTTTTTCCTCCTGCCAGCCCCCGACGACGGTGCGGCTGATGCGCTGCTGGTGCTAACGGACACGGTGTCGTCCTTGAAGATGGCCTCCTCCACCTCCTTGTCCTGCTGCTGCTGCAAGTCGTAGCTGAGGGCGCGAGCGAGAGACGACCTCGCCGGCTTCTTCTTGCGCTCCTGTTTGGCCGGTTTCGAGGGCGACAGCTGCTGTTGCGGTTGCTGCTGCTTCTTCTTGACGACCTCCTCGGCGGCCTCAAAGCGGCTCTGGCCCGGATTCCTCTCCCTCTCCGCCCACACCTGCGGCTGCCCCTTCGAGGACTCCTTCTTCTGCGCGGTTTGCGGCGACTCATCGTCCTCCTTGTTGGTGGATTTTTCCTCTTCTCCCTGATCCTTCGACTTCTTGATGGGAGTGGGCGGCACTCCGTCTGCGGCAAGTGAAGCGAGCGAGTGTTAGAGTTGGTTGAGCAGGGTTGATCAGGGTTGAGCATGATCTCACCTGGCCTCGTCAACTCCTTGCACCTGTTGAGCCTGCTCTTGATTTCTCCGAACTTGGACTCGATGTCGTCAATGGTTTCCAGCTTGCCAAACACACCTTCTCGGCCGTGGTACGCCTGCGGGGGTCGCACCAGCGGCACGCTTCGAGGGCTTGCCTTTGCTGCTGTCGTAGAAGTGGGAGATCCCGCAGGGGCGGCGCCTCCAACCTTCTTCCTCCTCGCGCTCTTCGGCCTTGCCTTAGTCCCCCCCGTGCTCAACCCGCTTCCCTTGCTATCGTTTCTCCTCTGATCGATTTCCAGTTCCCTCCTCTTGAATTTCTTGCTGTTAACAACGTTATCGCTGTTGGCGAGCATGTCGTCGAGGCACTCGATCTGGGGAGCTGCGAGGAGCGAAGCGACGTGTTAGTTTAGAATGTTCTCAAAGCTCGTCGCTCTTTGCAGTAACTCGCGGAATTAACGTATTCTCAATTCGTCGCTTCACTCCTCGCAGTTCCTCACCTAGAGATACGATAGCGTACCACCACTCCATCGCCTGTTCTCCGTACACGTTTCCGTTAACGTCTAATGGAGTGCACGGGTTATTCGATGCGTTCATCTCTCGCAGCTACAGTTGTTGAGAGAGAGAGAGAGAGAGAGAGAGCGAGTAAGCTCGTGACGACGTTAAATAATTGGCATCTTCTCTCACTCACCTCTTTCATCTTGCTCACCGCCTCCGTAATACACCTCAAATCATCAATCCTATTATCACTTACATCCAGCAGATCCAACTTCGGCAGCAAAACATGCAGATTATCAGGTAATGACATAATCCTATTTCCTGCGATGTGCAGTTCTGTTAGGTTAGGGAGAGGTGACATTGTGAGTTGAGATGAGATGTGGTTCCTGTTCGCCATCAAGCAGGTGAGGTTGTGGGGGAGGTTGTACTGTAGAGTTTCTACGTGGTTATCTGAGATTTGGAGCTGTGAGGGTTACGAGCGGGCGAGCGAAACGAGGCTTTGTTAGAATAAATTTGATCACGTTGAAGCATTCCAAACGACTTTCGTCTCACCTCTTCCAATTTATTCATCCCTCCAATAAACTTCGGCACTCCTCCCCCCAACTCATTCCCACTCAACATCAAATTCTCCACCTCCACAATCACATTAAGCCCTCTAACAGTTTCATTAGTCAAGCAGTTTCTAGATAAATCCAGGTTAGTTATTGAAGCTGGTAGGTTTGAGATTGATTCTAGATCGTTGTTGGAGAGGAAGAGGGATTTAAGGTGGATAAGTTTTCTAAAACTCTTAGGTATATCCTTAACCTTATTATCCTGCAACATAAGAGTCTCCAAATACATACAGTAAACTGTACTCTTCTCTCCTAACCCATCACAAATTCCATAAACATCAACAATTTGATTACTATATGCCTTCAACTCCCTCAAATCAGCCAAAGGGTTTAAACCTTCTAAATCTACGAGTTTGTTGAAGGAGATGTCGAGGCTTCGTAGCTTTTTTACTGTGGAGAGGTTGTCTAAGTGGGAGAGACCTTTATTATGAATATCTAAGGAATATGGAGTGCTGTTGGGATCTGTTTCCATGATGTTGCGGATGAAGGATTCGGTCATGCGGGTATTTGTGGTTGGGAGGGTGGAGGAGGAGGAGGCGCTGACAGCAGCGGGGGGAGGATTTGAGGAGGTCACCATGGTGGGCTGTTTAATTCTATAGTAGTTTGTTGGGCCGGAGGGATTAGCTTGCGAGGGTGCATAGAGATGGTGATATACATATATATAATGTTTATATTTAGACGTGGTATTTAGGGGGAGCGCCAAGGGCGGGCGCCAAACCAACGGCGACAGTCTATCTCCCCCGAAAACAATGTGTGCATCTGCTTCTAATGCTCCATTATCATTATTATTATCCACCGCACAGTGCACTGCACAGTGCACTGTGCCAGGTGAAACTCTCTCTCCTAACCCTTTCTCCCTCGGGGGATAGAATGGGTTATAAATGTTTTTCATCTCGAACGCGAATTTAGGGGGAGCGGGTGCCAAACGAACGGTGGTGGTCTATCTTTACGGGAAATAATGTGTGATAAGCCTCAGGTTGACGTTATCACACTGTGCGAGGCATGTCTCTTACCTTAGGCCTGTGGGGGATTTAAAGTGGCTTGATTAAAGTGGGCTGAAAACTTTAATTAACACGTTTGACGGATTGGGTTTGGGGGGGCCTGGGAGAGTACTAGGTAGCAGGCAGGCGGAGACGTTCAAAAGCTGGCAATCTCGTTTTTTGATTTTGAGCCAGGGAAAAGGCTTCTTTATGTGCTCGAACTTAATATCGCCCATCAAGACTTTCAGCATGAGTTTCTCTAAAAACGGCCCCATAGAGGCCGAACCCAAGAACAAGCACGGCAGGGATGAGAAGATCAGGATCCTCTACGAGGAGTACATCTCTCTGCACCCCGTGATGTATGTGGTAAGACAAAAGAAGGAAGCGGGGAGATGGGGCGCTGACGTGCAGGTGTTGGGAGGTTTTTCAGGAGAAATTAACGAACCTACAGGGAAAATTCACAATTCCACTCAAACAACTCACCCAATCAATCTTTACCCCCAGTGGGAAAACCCCATAACCGTGAAACCCGACCTCGAGCCAACCTTCTCCGCCGCAATGCACGGAGTGGAACTAGGATTCATCCTCTGCGCCGAGTTCATCTCTGACAGCCGCTACTACGTTGTTAAGAGACCGAGGGTTGAGCTTATTGCGGAGGATTTTATTAAGCAGATTGGGTTGGTGAGTTTTTGTGCGTCGGGGATGGGGATGGGGATGGGGGTTAGTAGTTGGTGACGTGCCATGAGGAGTAGTACTGCAGGATTATGTAGTATCGTATCGTGGCTCCTCGATTTATAATACGCATTATAATCCATTCGTGACCCCTCGACGTATACCGTTATAACCATTCCTAATTCTAACAACGGCTCGTTTCGCTCGTCACAGCTCGCAGAAATCATCGACGGCGAGCTCGAAGACGACACCATCGACAACATGGCAAAATCCCACTCCCTAACCCAGGACTTTCCCTTCGACGGCGCCCCCCCCACCGCCTCCTCCTACAACTTCAACAAGGCCCGCCAGTCCCCTGCGCTGGACATGCTCGTGGACGCTATCACTAACGTGTACGGGAATTTGAGCGCTCCGGAGAAGTACAGTCTTAGGAAGGTGAGAAGCTGCGAGGAGCGAAGGGACTAGCTGGGATTTTGTTAATTGCGCGAGTTACTGTGCGGAGCGAAACGATGAGCTATAGTAAGCACATACTAACTCGTCGCTTCGCTCCTCGGACTTCGTCCTCGACCCCTCGCTACGCTCGTCGCAGGTCATCAGGAACATCACCGGAGCGTTTCAGACGTACTTCGGAGACTGGACGGTTGGAATCGGCCTCGAGGAGCAGCTGAGCGAGATCAGGCAGCTGGTCGGGCTTCCCGCCCTCAAGGTGGAGTTCGGAAGGCGGTACCTGGACTACAAGGCTCTGGTTCGACCTCACGTGATTATGGATACGTTTCAGAATAAAATTTACGAGCATACTGAGGACTTTTTCTTCAGGAGCGTTCACCTCGGCACGGAGTGCTGGGCTTTCATTGCGCTCAGAAGGCTCGAATCGGCTTGCAAGCAGCTCCGGGATTACTCGCACTGGCACAACGCTGCCGCTCACATTTTGTCGGCGACTCACATTCTGAGTTACCTCGGAGACCACATCATGATGCTCACCAGCATGATCTTGAGGGATTACCTGAGGCTCAAGGTGGAGATCGAGGGCACGAGCGGGGAGGGTTCGAGTCACGTCAAGAACTTGAGGCAGAGGGTTATGGTTATGATCGATCCCTTGATGGAGAGGTTGAGAGGTGAGTGCGAGCGTGTTAGCCGGCGGAGATAGTGAAACCTGACGGAACAGAATACTAACACGGCTCGCTTCGCTCGCCGCTCGCCGCACAACAACAGAACTCGATGGCTCATCGCCCACCCCCGACCCAAACGACGATAACAACGCGGAGGACAGGAGACTCCTGCTGAACCTCTATGCCAACCCCGAGAAGCAGCCCGGCCTGTACAGCTACGCCAAGGCCCTAGAGGCCATAGAGAGTGGTTTGAACGGTGGTTTCTACTACAAGCACTTCTGCCTCGCGAGCAACGTCATCGGCACCGGCGCCAAGGTACGAATGCGATACTAGCGCGAGTACTAGGAGCGAAGTGACGAATGTTGCGTCGCTGAGTATTAACGAATGAACATTCTACTAACTCGTCTCTTCGCTCCTCGGACTTCGTCCTCGGCAGGGTACGATGAAGAAGTCCGTCCAGGCCCTCAAGGTCATGTACGAACGCGCCCTGTTCCCCAACCTCGACATGACTCGCTCCGAACTGGGCAAGATAATCGACGACGAGCTTGCCATGAAGAAGGGCAAGATCATGGACAGGATCACGGAGGAGCACAACGGCCAGATTTTGAGCAGGTCCAACTCCCTGAACTCGTCGATGGAGAACTTGGACAAAGTGCGCAGTTCGAACAGCTCCTCCAACAATGACCTGCCCACAACGGCGCCTTCTGACTTCGTTCACATCGAGCGGAGCAACAGCGGCGAGGACGAGAAGGAAATGAAGGAGGTGTTCTACGACGCCAAGCTGGACGGCTCAGGCCACGGAAACGGCGCGCCTCCGATGCTGACCATCGATCCCACGTCCACCCCCCCTCCCGGCTGCCCCTTCCACGTCCCGGGCGGAAACGTCGTCGCTACCCCCAAATCCGAGTGGGGCGCGCATCCATCCACTCCCAGCTCGCCCACGCCCAAGAGTTTCGACAGTATCAGGAGGAGACTCTACTCCGCGAAGAACGTGCCGCAGGTTTTCTCGCAGGCCTACGCGGCCGAGATGACCGGGAGCCTCATGACCGTGAGCTTCCTCGACCACGCTTGGGGAAAGACCCCGCCGGAGGCCCACGTCGCGGCCACCAAGAGACAGTATGCGCTTTACCAGCGAGGAAACTCCGCCTGGGACGTCATCTTCGGCGACTTGCTCCCCGAGGCCATCACGCACATCAAGTGGCTCCTGGACGTCAAGGAGGCCAGCGTCATCGAGTTCGGCCACAACAGCCACGAGCTCGTCTCGCGCCTGCTTTCCATCAAGCTCGAGAAGTTATTTTTGGACGATGCCGACGGGGAGAAGTGCAGGATTCTAACCACGGACACCGAGTTCTACAGGTACGACGACAAAACGAGGAGCGAAGCGACGAGTTCAGTTTCGTCATCACGGGCTTCGCTTCACTCCTCATTCTTGCTATCTCCATCACTAACACGCTCGCTGCTCGCTTCGCTTCGCTCGCCGCTTCATTCCACCCACAGCTTCACTCGCCAGATGAACAGACTAATGAAAATCGGATCCAAGAGAATCGAAATCGAGCACGTGCCTATTGAACCCATCTCCACATTCGAAGAAAGGTTTACCGCCAAGGTCAACGACGTCTCGGGAAAAACGAAATGGGACATGGTGTACGTCTCGCAGTGCGTCTACAGCACTCAGGAGACCATCGTCTTGGACCTCGACCGCTTCACCTCAGGCGTCGCTGACGCCCTTGAAGAGCAGGACAACAATTCTTGCTTCTTCGTCATCGATGGGTACCACGGCTTCGGCGCCATCCCCACCTCGTTGCAGAGCTTCGAGAACGTCTTCTACGTGTCTGGGATGCTCAAACACGTGGGCAGCGGCGCCAACTGCGCCTTCCTGATCGTCCCAGAGGCCAAGGTGGAAATGATGAAGCCGGTATTCACCGGTTGGATCGCAGACCCCTCTGTCTTAGCTCCCGAGAGCAAGGGAATCAAGATGGGCAGTGACGTGGGATACATCCCCGGCTTCAGCCTCATGGGTGGCACCCCCGCCTTCATGCCGTCTTTGCTAATCTTCGTAGAGGTCATGAGACGGTGGAAGGAGATGAACATCAACGTAGTCCACGCTCACCGTCACGTCATGGAGATTCACAGGGCATTCATCCAGGGAATCGAAGCGATGGTGGAGAGGAGTGGTGGAAAGAGCTGCTGGTCCGGTATGCGCCCCATGGCGGACGAGGTCATCAGAAGCCACAGCATCACCTTCGTCGTGGACAACGCCGAGACGGCGAAGAAGGTCGTCGAACTCATGAGGCAAATCGGAGACATCGAAGTCGACAGTAGGAAGATGTACGTTAGGTTCGGCTTCGGATTTAATCACAATATTGAGGATATTAGCAAGCTCTTGGTCACGTGCGAGAAGGTGCAGGAGGCGATAAAATAAATTGAGGTTTACATGGAACGAATGGAATGGAGGAGAAAGAATAGAATTAAAAAAGAAGTTGTTTT